>JAJOOS010014153.1:0-30847 GCA_029582725.1 Solanum chiquidenum
ATCATTTAGAGGACTGCCAAGAAAACAATCAGCACAAGACAAAAGTGAAAATCAATCTTCCGCACAAGAAAACAACCATCAAATGAAAATGAGTGCACCTCACCAAATTAAATCATGAAAAATCATAATATTTGTTTTTGAAGTTCAAGAGAACATACATGTACAAAATAATAATGACATCATCTGAATATTGCTTCTTCCTTTTCTGTAAGTGGAGTTCATTTATAATGTTGTATAACAAGGAAAAAGTAAATGAACTGTTACTACATTCGACAGAGATTTCAGAACAACAATGAAAATAACAAATTTACCAGAATAACTCATGAAGTCTAACATTTCATTTTTCAAGTTCCACTACACATAACAAAATAACAAGAAATCATGCTATCAAATCAAACAATGGATTCATTTCTGTGAAACTTGAAGCTACTGATCATCTTCTACCAAAAAGATCATTTTTTTACACAAGAAATGAGAAAAAAATGGATTTGAAGCATATATAACCAGAACCTACTCTTCATCTTTTAACACAAAAACATTAATTTTTTAGCTAAGAAATGAGAAAAAAGAAGCATTTGAAGTAGGGGTGCGCATCGGTCGGTTCGGTTCAGTTTTATGTGTTATTGGTTCGGTTTATCGGTTTTCGGTTTGTAAATACGTCAAACCGATAACCAACCAATAACTTATTTCTTATCGATTTTTGGTTAATCGGTTTATGGTACTTAACGGTTCGGTTTTCGGTTTAACCAATAAAAAAATACTCATATATATTATATACACGATAAGAAAATTTTCATATAAATCATATGATTTTTCCAGCATTTGGCATGAAAGTAATAATCATAAAAGTAACAATCATTTTTCTTGCAAGTTTAGACACTAGACACATTCAAAGGAAAAAGTGTGAAAGTAACAATCGATTAACCATTAACAAAAAGTGTGAAAGTAATCATTATTTAACCATTAACAATAAGACTAGTAAATTTAGTATAGTCTTATTGGATTATCGGTTTAACCATTAACAAAAATCATAAAACCGGAAACCGAACCAATAACCTAATAAAAAAATTTGCAAAATCGTTTAAAAACTGTTAGCCCAATAACTCAATATCAATAAATCAATAGTGTTTTTTTCGGTTCGGTTTATTGGTTAAATCGGTTTTTGCACACCCCTAATTTGAAGCTTACCCCGATGAGAAAGAGAATGCTTAAGTGAAATGGCTACCTTCTCCAACTAAAATCTGTTAAGCAAGTTTCTGTATATTAACAACACATTTTCTACCTCTGTGTACGTTTTATAATAATATTTGCACTGAAGTCCTTTTAATTTGTTCTTTTTACTTTTTAGACCTTGTCGGCCCAAATATTGTTTGTTAGGAAAAAGTTAAATTATTACTATAACTATTAGTACTACTAAACATCAATAGACAATAGTTCTCTCTTGAATGAATTTCATGTCGCTGGCTAAACATCTACCTATCAGTTTACATATCATTTAAAGGACTACCAAGAAAACAATCAGCACAAGACAAAAGTGAAAATCAATCTTCCGCACAAGAAAACAACCAGCAAATGAAAATGAGTGCACCTCACCAAATTAAATCAAGAAGAATCATAATATTTCTTTTTGAAGTTCAAGAACACATACAGGTACAAAATAATAATATCATCTGAATATTGCCTCTTCCTTTTCTGTAAGTGGAGTTCATTTATAATGTTGTATAACAAGAAAAAAAGTAAATGAACGGTTACGGCATTAGACAGAGATTTCAGAACACAAATGAAAATAAAAAAATTACCAGAATAACTCATGAAGTCTAACATTTCATTTTTCAAGTTCAACTACACATAACAAAATAACAAGAAATACATGCTATCAAATCAAACAATGGCTTAATTTGTGTGAAACTAGAAGCTACTGATCATCTTCTACCAAAAAGATCATTTTTTTACACAAGAAATGAGAAAAAAATGGATTTGAAGCATATATACCCAGAACCTACTCTTCATCTTTTAACACAAAAACATCAATTTTTTAGATAAGAAATGAGAAAAAAGAAGGATTTGAAGCTTACCCAGATGAGAAAGAGAATGCTTAAGTGAAATGGCTACCTTCTCCAACTAAAATCTGTTAAGCAAGTTTCTGTATATTAACAACGCATTTTCTACCTCTGTGTACGTTTTATAATAATATTTGCACTGAAGTCCTTTTAGTTTGTTCTTTTTACCCTTTAGATCTTGTTGGCCGAAATATTGTTTGTTAGGAAAAAATTAAATTATTACTATAACTATTAGTACTACTAGTAGATTATGAAATATTGTGTATTATAAAAATGAAGATCACTGTTTTCTTCTTCCTCTCTATCCTTTCTCTAATAACGAACAAATGTCAAAAATGAAACATTATTCAACTTAGTTACACACATAACTCATGATTAATCATTTTTCAAATGATTTTATAATTATTGAATAATCAACTTATAGAACGTGCATTAGTCCGTCAATTAGATATAGGTGATATCCAATATTTTATAATATAAAAAACTTTTGACAGTCACTACTGAAAAATGGAGAATATGTTCTGGAAATTTTGCAAAATATTTAGCACCTCATATTCTGAAACCAGAGAACCTAGTTATAATGCATTCACTCTTTCACCTTTTGCGTTTTGCTTTGTGGATCATCCATTATCTTAGTAAAAATACTTTGAGTTAAAAAGAAATTAAATAGACACTACTTGCTTGACAATGTAAGAAAACAAATATTTGATTTAACTCAAATTGAGAAAGAGAATTGCCAAAAACAAAAAAACAAAAAAAATCAAAATACCAGACAATCAAACACCTATTTTCTTAGGATTCGGCAGCACTAGTACATAAAATCAAATTGTTTAAAACATTTTTAATTGGCTACAAAGACCCAAAAGACTTCAAGGCTTAAAAGAAGCCTGCCTGCTCAAGTGTATAATACATGTGGCCTTCTACATCTTCCTCTCATCTGACCTATGGGGTGAACATACAATACCAGCATGTACTGGAATTAAGAATGCTCATTTCTTGGCATAGGTGATTGCCATGGGATTCTGGGGTGTGATTTTGAAGCCTTGAAGGGCCTGCATGGCGACTGAAGACTGGACATCATCGTCAAATTCCACAAACGCAATACCTGGCTTCGCTTCAATCATTCGAACTTCTCTAAAGCCAGGATACTGTTTGAAGAGCACTTCAAGCATCATACTACTTGTCTCGTGGGGAAGATTCTGTATAAAGAGAATATTATTTGGTTCCGCAACATCTTGAGCACTTGGCTTTCCTTGTCGAGATGCAGCCTGCAAAAGTTGTTCAACAATATGAAATTAATGAAGATAATAGATGAACATATTCAGATAATAATATTCACAAAAAGAGATCAACGGTATAAGAAGTTGTCATGAAGTCAAGCTGCTAGTCATTCGGAGCTATGGGTGCAAGTATAACCAGGCTGTGAGCGCATTACTTTGGCGTCATTACAAAGGCAGTCATACTATATTTGAAGTTCCATATGGACAATCAATCGCACAATTATGGACAAAGGAGAGGCAGGTTTTTATACAACTAAAACAAAGAAAAGAAGCAATAGTTGAAACAAATAATGAAGTTGCAACAAACTTACGGCTGGACCTCCGCCGTTACTGTCAGCTCTTGGGCCATTAGCTGCACCAGTTTGCGGAGTTTCTTCAGTACGTTTCCTTTTCTCCACTACATATTAATAAGTCAAGTTAGTCCAAACCACTAGAAGTCAACAAAATAACTGACAAATGGATTTTAAAAGTTATGCATGCAATGCAAATACACACGTGGTTCATCAAAACTGCAACACTATCAAGCTTTGGAAACTGCGAGGATTGTGATAAAATGAAATGCATGCATGCATGCTTACGATACTCCTAACAAAGTTTCCAGCACTAGTCCATGATTGTAGCTTTAAGCCTTTCTCTACTATCATATACATTAGGCACCAACAATGATGAGGAAATTGTAAGTGGATGTAGTAGACAAGATCACAATCAATATGACAGGTGCTACTCAAGGATTATGCATCTAGTACTATTCTGTTAAGACACTTCAGTTGAACTATAAAATATTCCGTTTAGCTGAGCTGTAACAAAAGAATTTCGCCAGAAGGAAAATCTTAAAGGTAAACAGAAATTATAATAGTAATTAATGTTTATTTAGTTGTTTTTTTAAAAATTTACATGTTTATTTAGTTTGTTTGAATGCTCTTAGCTTCAGCAAGGAGTGCTCCTCTTGGACTATAAGATTCACTTTTTAACATTTCCATAGATGATTATCCATGACATGCACTTTGGAACCAATGAGAAGCTTAAGAGGAAATGGAGCAGGTGAATACTATACAACAGAATGAAGTCACCTTTTTCATCTTGTTTCTTTTTCTTGTCATAGGTCCCCTCTGCCTTAGCAATACAATCTGACTTTGATTTAGCATATTGTATCCGCTGCATTATATCAAAAGCTTAGTCACTGACCTTTCTACTGTTCTACACCATATAAAATGAACAACAGCAAGCCAATTTAAGCAATTAATACAAACATTTAGCCCCAGGGAAAATTAAACTAAAAAGGTCCCACTGTTAGAAAGATAGAAGTCTATAGTGTCTACTGTGCACTTGTTTAGAAAGATAGAAGTCTATAGTGTCTACTGTGCACTTGTATACAAATTATTGAGAGCAACTCTAGAGGACACACTTTGGGCCTGACATGTGCAAAGCACAAAGATAGTTAGGATATGCTCCAAAAATTGAATATTAAATCCAAGCAACAAGACTAGACGGCTTTCCATATACAATTACTCTAGAGGGGTGTATATTTGTGACTCTATATTCTAAATAGCTGAGGAGTTTCTTCCAAAAAGCATATGGTGATAAGGATTTAGACAAAAATGAGTAACAGATACAGAGCTTTACTCTGTATGATTATTTCAGCAACCTCCATCTAACCCTTCCCATTTAATAATTGTTGATAAACTTCAGGTCATATCGAATTAATCTGATACTCTTTTTACCCTATTACACAGTTCCAACGTCTTCTTTTGCTTGTAAAGGTCAAGCAGATTGTTGTGGGCCTTAGACCATATCTTCATTGGCTAGCTATGTAGAGCTTGTAGATGTCCGGACTCCAGAGAAGATTGAACTTGCACATTCCTACTGATACAGAAAGGCAATTCACACAAAACACAAGCATACATGTATCCAATTTAAGGTCTTATAATGGTGTTATTTTATTTATAACTGAGAAATCCCCGAGGTCCAGTGGTGCATGATTTGATACTCTGAGGGATAATGGGACATCCCGTCTCCTCTTCACCACTTAAATACTAGGCTTTTGTCTCAACAAGAATTCGAATGCGACGTGCGCATAACCTACATACAACATGAAGCACTTTTACCACTATACCAAACCCTGTGGGCCCAGATGGTATCATTTTAGTTTGCGTTATGTTTCCATGGTCCTTAATAAGAATAATAATTCATGGCTTGACTTAAGGTCATAGTCTATCAATGTTCAGGCAGGCAGCTATATTTTCAATTTTATACCACCACAAACATAATCAGGAAAAAAATAATAATTAGAAGATCAAACAAAAAATTCTTAACTAAGGCAGACAAGGGATGGATAGCCTAGTGAGAAGGGCCTCCACCTCCAACCATGCAATCGGGAGTAAGAGTCACCATTGAAGCAAAGTAGGAAAAGGCACTATTTGGCTCCTGAGCAGGGTAGTTAGGGTGAGGATTACCACATTCTGTAAAAAAAAGTTTGGCATACCTTTTTGACAAATACTGTATTAGTATTAGTTTTAGTAATATAACTTGGTATACTTTTTAATGAAGTGCAGGTATTTATCAAAAATTATAAAATGGTTTTAAGCAAAGTGTGGAGTCAGCAATATGTTTCCACATCTTGAAGGACTACATGATTTAGGGACAGACTATAAAACCAGAAATCAGGGCAGTCCAAGCTAAAAAGATACATTTAGAGAACTATTGTACAGTAGACATAGTAAGAGCTTTTTCTGATAGGACAAAGGATATCACATAAACATAACAAGTTGATAAAGGATCATCACATACTTCAGGATATGGATAGAGAAAATAAGGACAATGAAGCAGGACGTTTGGAACAATTAAGCTACAACAGCCATGTTAGTACATAAAAAATGAACAGGAGAAACAGATCACAATTCCAACTGTCATTATGCTCACCATTGGTTTGTCGTAAAACGGGAAGTTTTGCATTTGCCTCACAGCATTACTGGCAGCTGTTACTTCACTAAACACAACCCATGATTGTCCTCTAAGTTTGGGAGTCTTAAGAGCTACTATATCGGCAATCCTCCCATACTGCGAGAACAAGCAATACAGAGACCTCTTTAGCTCTGCAAAACAAGAAAAAACCATTAGCATATAGCAAAGGGCATACACTAATCCTCCTGCAAACAGCTGTTGCCAAACCCATTAAAACCATAAGAGTTAATAATTATATTCCACATTTATTTCTCATATACAAAAGACAAGCCAGAGTATGCTTGGCATTTTCCAAAATTAGATAACAGCAACAATTCAAAATGGCATCATTGCTAGTACACATAAAAAAAACTCCACGTGCACCATAAACAAACAGAAAAAAGCATTTGAAAGCACAAACGAGCAAAAGAAAATAGACAATCCAATAATTGGGTCCTATTGCAAAACTCTGTTGTAATAAGAATACCATTTCTCAAGTCAGTGTTACATAAGAGTCATAAGTTTCGGTACTTGATAGAACAATAACAAAGCAAATCTTGAAGCTTTCTCCTTGATAAGTACATTTCTTTTCGTGCCAAGTCTAACGCTCAACGCAAAGATAATAATATAGATATTGAGGCAAAAATGCACAAAAATAAGAAGGAAATGATCACCAGAAAACTTGATCAAATCGAAGAGTATTTTCCCTGTTCAATCCCCAAATTAGTTGGTGTCCGCTAATGAAGTCCAACTCCATTCGGGAACATTCTATTCCAATACTGCATAAAGTTTATCTCTTAAAGAAAATAGGGGTTCTAAAAACCTCACACTTATCACACCCCCTAACTTTGCAGAATTCAATTCACCCAAAAGGGCTTGTATTCTTTTGACAGAGACAATGAATGGGATTGGGAAAAACCACCACTACACATTTACTTTGCTCAAACTCCAGCTCCACCAAACTAAAATAGGGCGGCAAAAACAGAAACCCCTTCTTTTTTACTAAGCTCCTCCCAGGTACATGGCATACAAAATTTGACCCAACATTCATGGAAAACAATCTGTGCTTACAAGTCACTTGAAACTCTACCCTTTACTTTACCCCATGTAAACATACATATCCTAGATACCTTTCTATTATGACTTCTCTAATTCCTCCTCTCCAACTTACAACTCCATATAGTACTCATACACAATGGATTTATATGGTATTTTGCTGCCATTTACAACAATTCAACAACGCGTAAATGTATGAAAAGATCCTAAACAGCTGAAATTTTGCAGCCTTAACAATTTCTGATTCGAATTTATGCTAAAACCCTAGCTTAAATCTTCAAAAAAAAAAAAAGTAAAAAAGTTACCTTCTTTCTTGACCTTCTCGTTCAAGTTCTTAATGTAAATAGTTTGATTCGGTGGTATGTCTCCTGTAAGCATCATTACCGAGCAGAGCAGCTTTTCTCTATCTGTATGTATATTCACTTGCTCTTCTCTGTGATTTCTGAATGTGCTCGACAAATTTCCAAGAGTTTGGAGCTACAAGAAAGCCGAACGAACACAAAGTGGGCTTAAATTGACAACCGGCCCATATAAATATGTGGTCAAGGCCCAAGAGGGTGTTGCAAACTTGCAATACATATACTAACATTTTGTTGATTAACCAAATAGAGTAGTTATATATATTGATATTGTAATTTTTCTTCTTTTTTGGAGTGATAAAAAAATGAGTACGTTTTTTTATTTTATTTAAACATTATTGGCTTAAATTGGACGGTAGTTTTGATGAGCTTGTTTAATTAATCTAAGCTAATATCATGTTGTTCTTCCCTAGTTTAAGAGAAAGTGAAGACTGAGTAGAGGGTGGAAAGATGTGAGATCAGTCAAGGTTGATTCAAATGATTAAAGGGATCTTTAATTAAAAAAAATCACACATGATATGTTTCTAATTAATCAAATAGATTTTAATATATGTATTGACATCGTAGAGAACTTTTGTAATATTGATATCATTTAACACATTGTAGTATATTATTACTTTTATCTTTTAGTTTTTGCATTCTTTGTCTAGATAAAATGATCTACATTGTAGATTCATTCGTGTGGTCGATGAGTGCTCCAATCACATTTTTTTCACATATAAAATGTTTTTGATTAATTAAATAGAGTTAAAGTTGTTTTTTTTAAAATACATTAGTATGATTTAATTTGTTGTACTGAATGAGTTATTGTTTTATTTTCGGGTTATATATTATTACAGGTCTCATCTTTATTTGAAAATAGTGTAATGCACAATTTTATGATAAATATGTAAATTTGGTCTAACATAAATATATTTCGATGAAATAATTTATATCTAATTATGAATTCCATCAATACAAATGGACTTTTTTATTCAACTCTTTAAATTATCTCCCTGGTTAGATTAGTGAACTAAATTCATCTGAAAAATAATCATTCAAATTTTGGAGTTTATCACTTTTTGATTAGCCACTAAGCTAATTGGGACCTAATTTAAAGAGTGCCCTAAAAAAGGCTATAACAGTGCAAATAATCAGAGTAAATGGACCTCACTATTTGGGCTTACCAACACTTTTTTGTAAGGACAAAAATACCCTCAATATTTTTTCAAATTTCCCAATCTCATCAAATGCAAAAACACTACTGAAGCATTTGCCGGCTAAGCTAAAACCCTTGAGTTCCAAAACCCTGAAGAGATGCTCCGGTCAATACTCCGATCAGCCGCTACGGCGGCGAAATCCCACCCCACCACCGGAGACATCCGTATACCGGCAGCAATCTCAGCATCTTCCAAGCTCTCTTCTTCCAGAACCTTCGCGACGAGCACACACCCGAAGAAGCCCAACTTCAGACCGGATATAAAACACGAAAATGCTGCAGCAGGAGCCAAAGCTGCCGAAACGCTCAATAAGGATCTTCGTGCACGCGCTCTCAAAGAAGACGAGAAGGATAAATCACTGGATGTAGGTCCAGATGGTCGTCCACTATTCACTTCCGCAACTTCTATTTCCGACCTTACTAAAAAAGATACATGTACTTACATGAAATTCAGGTACATTTTTCTCTGTTCAGACATTATTAGGCCAGCATTGACGAGTGAAGATGTGTTTTATCGAGTAGTGAACGCAGCAATTGCCTTTAGCTTGAACTGTATCTTAGAAAAAATGTTTTTGATTGGCTATATATTGGAGTGAAAAATATGCTTATACTAAACCTGTGCAAATTGTAACAAAGCTTTAGTGGGTGCAGTGTTAGCTCTTACACGTGGAATTAAAGTTTTGGATTTACTTGGTTGCTAAGTTGGTTTGTGTCTGTACTCATGAAATGGTTGTTTTAGGAGGGAAGAGCTGGAGAGAGTTTTGCCGGAGGGATTACCAGTGGGGATGCTTAAGGAATTCGGTGACTCTATGAGAGATGCATTGTTAATACGCCAGAGTTTTCTGGATCTTCGAGATAATTTTAGAATGGTTGTTGATCCTACTTTGCAATCAAATACTAAAGGTGTGTTCTTTGTCTTTTTGTGCTGCATATGTTTAAAGGTCCATTTTCTGTCTTACCAGATATAATGAATTATGATTGAAAAGAGTTGTATTTGTCAGGAGTACTCATGTGAAATGTGGTTGAGTGGTGTATCAACTTCTACTTTCATAGAACCCTTAGTCTGCCTTGAATACTTAGTATTGAATAATGGACTAGATGGTTACATATGATTCATGTAGCTGGCCCCAACTTACTTGGCTTCCAGCATAATTGATTGACTAAAGCGAATTTAGTTTCTTCAAGTTTGTTGATTTATTATCAGTAAATAAGCCTTCAACAGAAGGTTAGATTGAACTAGTTTGCTGGAACCGACTGAAGAGAGTAAATTGGAGGTATGAGCTTCAATTCATAAGGATACATTCAACAATATGAACTCTTCAAGAAATCATAATCAGATGGTTGCAGAACGTGGTTTTATAGGATGGAAAAATTCACTTTAAAAACTTTTAAATGGTTTGCATTAGTGTGGAAGGTTGTTTAAAGACTTGATCTACCAAAGAACTATTTTTTTTATAACTGAGAAGTTCCTGAAGCTGAAGATCAGTGGCGTACGGTTCAACACTCAGTGGATAATGGACCTGCCGCTCTACCCTTCTCCACTTAATGTACCATTCTTTTGTCGGCAGTAGAGTTTGAACCTGTGATGTGCCTTAAACCCTCAAATTATGTGTTACTCATCTACAAAGAACTTATCATTCCACATTGTTTTTCACATTTTTAAAATTAAATGCTTGAAGTATGAGGGGAGAAGTCAATGTCCTCAAGTTTGGAAAAGAGTACACGTCGAGTAGGAAATACAAATCAAGCTAAACCCTAGAGTATATCTTCCCACGGAAGGAAGGAAAAAGACAGTTCGATAATATACATTACATTTATCACTTGCGCTTTCTCTCCTCCTAATATCTGCATTGGTTTACAAGTAAAGCTGCCATTATGTCCCTTCTTTTGCTGCTTGCAGAAGTATCAAAACTTACTTGATTTATCATCTCAGAGCTAAAACTGAGTCTCTGCCCAGGACTCATGGATCATTTTGAAAATAAAACTGCTTACATTACCAGATTTTACTGTTTCTTAATAAACTATACTCAGTAGCTTCACTTTTTTTTTTAATGATGGTGGTGTTTGGGCTAGCTTGCGCACCTCAACTAATTCCACTGGGTACCGCTACCTCCACCAGCTAGCAGGCACTGAGTAACTCTGCCCACCAATGTTTGGGCATATGAGGATAAATCACATAGTGTTTTTTTTCTTCACTTGGATTCGAACTTGAGACCTCATGATTTTTCTTCTTTTGTTATTTCTCTTTTACCTAGTCCTTGGAAATTATTTTTCCTTCCCTTGGATGAAATCCTCTATAATGATGTCAAGAGTGTGCAGAGCTCTATAATGATGTCAAGAGTATGCAGAGGCCTAGTGACACTGAAAGTAGTTTTTATATCTCAACTTATAGTTGTGTAATAATTTAAAGAAGATCAATTAATTTATCTTAAGAAAGAAGATTTAAATTGTACCCTGCTATGCTATGTGTTCCACTTCATTTGATATCCGAAGAAGTCTGTTGTTTATGAGCTGATTTTACTGAACTCATGTTTAGGAGAAATGATTGACGATGTTCCTCAACTTGCAGGTCTCAAAGCTCGAAAGCAAGTTGTATTAGATGGGCCTGTGAGTTCTGGTAAGAGTATTGCCCTTGCAATGCTTGTTCATTGGGCACGTGATGAAGGTTGGCTAGTTCTTTATGTTCCTAAAGGCCGAGAATGGACTCATGGAGGCTTTTTCTATAAAAATCCTAAAACAGGATTATGGGATACTCCTGTGCAAGCAGCAAATGTTCTCCAGGCAAGAAATTGTACTTTTTCTAATATATGAAAAATAGTTTGACTAGTTAAATTTCATTTGGTAATTGATAATGTCAAGCAAAGATAGGGTGGACCTTAGATCTGCATACATCTTACCTCCCCAGACCCTACTTGTGGGATTACCTTGGGTATGTTGTTGTTGTTAATTGATACTGTCATACATTTTCGACTTCTGTAACTGAATGAACCCAGCTTCTCTTTACTTATTGTTTCAAATATTACATAATTTATGCAGAAACAGTTTAGCCCACCAGGATGTGAGAAAAATATCTGCTAGTAGGATATACTCGGAAATTGTCTAACTTGGCTCTGCTATGTATACCTAGTGGATCTTCATACACTGCTTTAGAAAAAAGAATCTGAAGCTGTTCTTCAATGTCATGTAGCAAATATGGATCACTATTTCTGCATGTTTTCCCTGTGACTTCACTATTACTCTATCTCCTCCATCTAGTGCTTGACTTTGTTTGTGTTAAGGATCTCTTTCATTTTAATCCTATTCCATAAATATGAAAGTGAATTTTTTTTAAGGTATATACATGTGCAGGTCTAGCGTAACTTCTATATTCAAACAAATAAGATTGATACCAAACTCATGATATTATCCATATATTTATCTGCTTCTTTTTTCATATAGTATCTTGTGCTAGTTGTTTCTGGAGAAATAATATCCTTTATATACTGTATTTGTTTACAAGTCTAAGAATTAAACATCGGGATATAATTTTTCTCTCTCATTTCAGGATTTCTTGAAGTATAATAAGGATCACCTCCAAAAAATACCCTGCAAAATTTTTGAACCTATTCCATTGGGAGAGGGAGCTGGTGTTGGATGGATGAAGGGTGCTGATGTGGTACAAATACCAGAAGATTATACTCTTCTTGACCTGGTTCAGGTCGGGCTTAATTCCACTCACGCAGCTGTTGGGGTGGTAGTTCGTTTGAGGGAAGAATTATCCCTTGTCAAGGACATGCCTGTTCTTATTGCCGTTGATCAAGTGAGAAAAATACTCTTCTCTGTGACTTTGCCTCTTGTTTCTATCCCTTGAATCATTCCTGGGTTAGGGTTAATTTCCTTTTTCTATTGATATTGATCATGCATCCCTTTTCCTGATTTTTCTTTTGGTCATGGACAGTACAACAGTTGGTTCACATTCAGTGAGTATGAGGAGCCAGTAACTGTTCGTTCTTGCCGACCTATTCATGCTAGGGAACTTGCAACTGTAAGCTGTTCTTTAAGTGTTCAAAAATGTTGCTTCGTTAATTATTCACACAGTTCTCCTGCCTTTGTTTTCTTGGCTATCAGTTTATTTGATTTTAAACAACAAGACATTGCGTTTAATATAAATATGTTAGTCTGCTAAATTGGATCTAGGAGGATGCCCTTGGAGCAAATTATCCCGTGTATGTATCCTCTTTCTGATTCCACAATTCTGGAGCATTCTGGTTGAGAACACCGAGAATATAAATGCTAACTGTTACGAAGAAAGTTTGATGGAATATCTGGGAAATTTTGAGGATTCATCAGGAATTGGGAATTTCCTGTGCTGGCTCCCAATTTAAAACTAGGACAGACTCAATAGACTTTACTTAGATGCATGAGGTGGACAAAACTAGTGACCTATGCCTTACTGTAACCAATGAAAATGTAGTATTTACATGAAATGTCAACCAAAATTTTCGTGATACTGCCTGAAGTGCCATCCTTATTACTGAAACATATGGAAAATGGGGGCTTTTAATGTGATTATTATGTGTTCTTATTCTGAATTATTAGGATATGTTTCTAGTGTAGATAATGTTTAGAAAGGAGATGGATGGCTGAGCAAAGTCAAAACCTTAATGTGAAAAGTCCCCTTTTTGCCTCATGGTATTGACTCGGAAGGAGTGAAGCAAAGTGCTCTCTAGAGTCATTAGAGGTCTGTTTCACTGACATGGGCTCAGAACTTGACTTTGATGCAAAGAGGCTACACCACAATGCATAGATGGCTGTGGTTGATTATTTGGAGCTCGGAGCCTTTGTTAGCCTGACATAGTGACATACATCAATTTTCTGGTGTGGCACACTGGCAAATTAACTGTCTTTCTTCTGTCAGTGCCATAAATGCCAACATGTCAATTTATGGAATGCCTTGTTCCAATTATTTGATACACTTGACAAGTCGCACCTTTTCACTTAACTGCAAGAGATTTGATCATTGATAAGCAACTAAGGATGCATCTTATTTTTGTTTGGCATGGCTGTAATTTTTTTTGATAAATTGTTACATTTTGTTAAAATATCTTATTACTGTAGCTTACCTGTTTAAATGTGGTCACTGACATATTCCCATCATATGCAGGTGAATGCATTTAGGTCCATGATTCATGACAATATGATGGTGGGTGCTTTCTCGCATTCAACTGCTGTAGGGAAGCTGCGTAAAGACTTGCCAGCTGTTCCTGCAGATGCTCGCGTCAATTTCCCACGTTATAGTGTGGGTGAAGCTGCATCCGTTTGTCATTACTACCTGAGGTATGCATATACCTCATAATACCTTCGGAAGAGTGAATAGCAAGGATTCTGTTGTCACCATTCACTCGCCACATAAATACTGAAGAAAATAGAACTTAAGATTGAACAGGAAAAGGAACAAAAAAACATTTGAATTATTAAATACGGAATAGGAAGTGAACAATTGAATTATCCCCCAAAAAGAAGGAAAAGGAATGAACAATTGATTCATCAAAAGGAAAACACAAGCAAAAAAGTAATGGAAGAAGGAGAACCATGTAATGGTCTGTTTAATAGAAGTTTGAACCATTTCTTTGAAAACGATAAAAGAAAAACGAAGAACTATGAAATGCCAAGAGAAGGAACATAGAGTTATTTTTTAGGATTTATACCTTAGTTGAAGGTCTGCTTCACAAAGCTATCTTATGTTATGTGGCCACAGAACAACACCGTTTAGTACTAACTCTCCATGTGTAATTTTCTCATTTGACAGACAACGACTCATTCAGCGTGAAGCATTTACAGAACAAAGCTGGAAGAAAATCTATTATCTTTCAAATGGAAATGGCTCTGAAATGAGATGGCTGGTTCCTTTCATGCGATGAACTACAAAGAATCGAACTTCAACAGATAACATTGAGATTTTAACAGGAAAGTTATTGCATCTGTTAAAGCTCTGTGAATCTGGTCATTCTCAGCAACAAATAATCTGGCTGCTTTCTTGACCAACTCTCTAGAGAAAACAGTGAGGTTTACTTCTTGAAATTTTGCTCTGTACTCTAGGCTAGTTTAGGCATATACTGCCTGTGTTTGTATGCTTTGATATCCAGAACATAACCACAGATTCATATTATACATCATTACACTGGGCTATTGTTCTTTCCATTTCCTTTTGCTTGTTTTTCTGACCTGGTGTATTTATTCAATAATGTTGTAATTGCACAATACATTAGACCTTTTGAATTTGTAGGTATTATCCTTAGCAAGCTGGATACTTTTAGATTTACCGCTGTAAAGATGACAGTTCTTCGATCATGGTTCCCACAATAATGTCTCTTGATATCTGAGAAAATTGTTTGCTGCAGATTTTGAAATTTTATGTCGGAAAATATAACATTGAAACATTGTCATATAAAATTTGTAACATTGAAATAAATGAGGGTTGAATTATCTTTGTTACACTGCCATCCATCTTGTTGAAAGGTTCAACCTTTTTAGAGCCAAAATTTCCGTTTGTCAAAAAATACTACAACCAAAGCCACAACAAGGCTAAGCTCAGCAAAACCGGGAAATATGGTTACTCGAAATCTGTTCCTTGGAATGAAATGCTTCCTGAACCCAAGAGTGTACATAAGGCTAGTCTGCATTCAAGTACAATGAAGCAGGTTAAAACTCAACATATGACGTGAAATAAGAACACAATATGGATCTGTGTATATCCAAAGAATTCAGTCAAAACCTAAAGCTTCAAGCACAACAACCGTCAACATAGTTTCCTACATGTATGGATCTACCAGGGAACAACGAATATATGGCAAAATGTCACAACGACCAACAGACAAGATGTTATACTGCAATGTGTGGGAAATACTCAATTCCAGGTCCAGTATCAAGTTAGGGTAGATAGACTATTTTATCATGCTATATTTCTATAGGCTCAACCTTAATTGTTTCTTTGACAGTCCAGGATATAAGGTATGATGTACGATGTTAATACATTTAAGCTTTTCCTTGATAAATTCGGGAGAAAATAGATGTTTATGCAGGGCAAAGATACTACGACATCCAGGGGAAGGAGCACCTTTCAATAGGAGGGGAAGTCTTTTTTTCTACTACAAACATATTCTTCCTAACTAGAGAAAACACATCGAAATAGCTGTATCCTGTTTGAAATATTCCTAATGGGGTTCGTGTTGGGCAGCAGAAGAGGTGTAAGCCAATTCTCATCTCCAGTTCATTCAAAGCAGGGAATCATAGTGATTTTCATCCCCTAAAACTTGAGTTTCACTAGCTGTTTTTTTCTTTTGTGATATCGTGCCAGGCTCAACTTGTGGGCACCTCCACTTTTCTATCGAGTCTCTACCACCTTCCACTAGCACAGGTCTTGGATAACTGTACCTTGACTATTTAACTTGCTATATACTAATATTAATACCTCAGCTACTATGGAATTGCCTTTGTAGATGGTGCAGGATCTCTTGAAGGCGGAACCTTTCATCTTAAGATCAGCCTCTGCGCCTTCAACATGTCCATCACCAAGGAATATGTCAAACTCTAGTTTAGTAAATGTATTTAGCGTCTTATTCACACTGAACATCAACTCCTTTTCTTCATTATCACTTACCATAAAGCCTTGCCATGATCCTTTCTACAAGACAGGAAATAAATAACATCACACGACATATTAAGAAGATAAACAAGCATACAAACCCTTTTCCTTTATCATGATATCAATGCATTCAGATTATTTTATAGCAAAATATATACATTCTACATTTTTTTACTTTTTGCTCCAACCTTACGTGTTTACCATCCGATCAACTCCTTCACGTCTACATTCTACATTGTTATCACAAAAGAACCATTTGCACATAGAAATGAGCTTCCTTTTAGTAGTAGTTGTTCTTCCTTCCTAATGTAAACAGCTAAACATTGTCTCAACAAATTAGAAACAGCAAAAGAGAAAGATAATGGAACTATACAAATGACAGTATTATCAGATGCAGTTTCTGACTATAAACTTGGGTTTTTTTTTACCAATTAAGAGAACTTACAATTGATCGAACTAAGCGAATCAGGGTATTGTCCGATGCATCAAGAATTAGTTTTTGAGGGTGGGTTTGTGCTGCCGAATTCTGAAGTTGACGACGGTCAACGCTGAAGAACAAATTGCCAACAGAATCGGTAAATTGGATGTTTCCAGCATCCCAGAAGGACTTATACTTCTTCGATACAAAAAGATCAAATGGGAATTGCCCGTCCGGCGGCCATTCCTCCGGCGTAGCAGTGGTTCCCATCAATCAGCTTAAAATTGAAGACAAACTCCGTAAGGATAACTCCACCAAAAGAGACAGAAAATTTTGAAGATGATGGTGGCAATGACTGGAGCTCGCCGGCGTTTTGCTTCGACAAGAATCAAATTAAAAGTCAGACGAATTTAACTTTATAAATTATTTTAGGCAACAAGGGATATTTTGTAGTACTAGTAATTATAAGCGAATATAGGAGATGGTTAGAAAATATTTCAATTTGATTAATTTAATTAATATTAAAGAAATGTTACAATTTGACATAAATTTCATTTCCCCAAAATGCACTTTAATGTACAAAATATGTGTGCTCCTAGACTATAAAAAGAGTTGTATCTCAAGGAATATGTCGTAGATAATTTACTCTAATCTAAATATTAATAATAATTATTTTAATGACTTGTAGATAACATAAACATAACTTAATCGTCGTTTTGAGACTTCCTTTGATATTTTCCTTTCTATCACATAAATAATAACAATGGGCAAGGGTCTACATAGTATGTGTTTGGTTATAAATTTTAATATTAAATTTAATTTAAAATTAATGTTCATTTATAAAATTTCCATTTCAACACCAATTTAAATCTCAAATTCAAAAGTAGGATTTTACATTCAAAAATGTGATTTCAATGATGCATAAATTTATATTTTGTAAAATAAGATCTATCATACTAAATTTCAAAAAATGTATACTTGATGTAAATATATCATTGTGAAAGAATTATACTCCAATGTTTTAACTTAAATAAATGTATACTTGATTTTCTAAACCAATGTTTTAACTTAAATAAATCTAATAATTTGTATTTTGACAGATCATCTTTTTATCCTCATTTTTTGATGACTTAATAAAGGCCAAAGTTTTGTAAAAAAAAAAAAAAAGTACTGACAATCACGATAATTGTACCCGACGGAACGCGCGAAACTTCGCCGTAAAGTTTCTTCCCGGCAATGTCTGCAATTACCGGAAGTTCTTCTCTTCCGTCTAAGGATGACCCGCCCGTCACCGGTAGTTCTGATCGGAAAAGGTTCCGATCTGGCCGTGACGCATTACGTGAGTTTTAGGGCTTTTTCACCGTCAACATTTTGCTATTTTCAGTTTGTTTGGAATCATAAATTTTCAATTGATCCAGTTCTTATGCATCGACAGGGAGCGAAATCAGTGAGAGGCCATTAAAACGACCATTGCTTGATTTTGCGAAGCTTTCAATCTCTGATTCTTCATGCAAAGGTATGTAAATGTTATACAGTAAAGGAACCAAAATTTTCACTAAAAAATTAAAATATATAAAAAAATAAATGAACATGAACATACGAGAACTTTCTCCAGTATTTTCTCAGCTTGAAGACAAAAATAATTTAATAAATAAATAATTATACATAATAATTTTTTGTTTTACCTATTTATAAAATGATGAGTAAAAAATAAATTTAAAAGGGAGTTTTCCTAATAATACTAAAAAAATTATGTAAGATATAAATAAAAAAATTCATAATTGGGAGTATAATATTAGATAAAAAAAAAACATTTATTTCATTTTCCGTAATTTGCCACCAGCTTCATATAATATATTCGAAGTCCCAATTATATAAGTCGAAGTAGCTCGTGAAACACCGCCGCTGACATTCTTTCCGGCATCAATGGCTGCAGTCGCGGAGAGTTCTTCTGTTCCGGCAAAGGAAGACAAGTTCGTCGTTGTTAGGGTTAAGAGAAAAGCTTTCCAGTCTCGACTTGACGCTTTCTGTAAGTTCTAGGGTTTTTCACAGTCAACCTTTTTGTTATTTTTGGTTTATTTGAAGCTTAACTTTTTAATTATTCCAACTGTTGTGCACCGCCAGGGCTTGAAATCAATGAGAGGCCAGCCAAACGACCATTGCTCGACTTTGCAAAGCTTTCAATTGATGAATCTTCAAGTAGAGGTTTGTTAAATTCTGATGGTTAACACTTTAATTTCAGTATGAGAATTCGGACATTTTTTTGAATTTACATAGTATCTAAAAATTACTTTTGTAGTTAAAAAGTAGGTTGAAGTATTAAATCACACTTAAAATATCTCAGTTTTTCGAGTTTCTTAGGTGCACTATCAAATAGGTTTGAGTTTACTATCACCAACTATTTATAATGAGACACCTCAACTATCAATTGTATCCTTTTCCTACCTGAACGATGTTAGTATTTCATGTAGGGAAAGGGAACAACGGATAGTTGAAGTGTGTTTTGATAAATAGTTGATGATATTTCGGGTAGGGAACTCGTACACCTTATATTAAGATATGAAATTCGAAAAAACGGGAACTTTAGTTGTGTTTTGACCATTAACTCTAAAAAGTATTCGAAAAATGTTTGATAGAAGTTGTGGAAAAAGACAGCTGGTTGACAGAGGTATAGTTCGTTGGATGTTATTTACATATATGCTCAAATGAGTAATTGGTTATTTTGTGGATTCCTAATTTCTATTGTAGTTCAAGAGCAACAAATGCAGTTCTAAGATTGTAACATGCCAGGTCTTTCTATTTTTTGATTTCTATACTGTTATGTACTAATAATTATTTTCAGTTGAGGAATTGAAGAGCAGAAAGGTACTTGTGCAACATGTGGAGACAGTAACTAGCTCAGAAGTCACTGTTGATATCGTGAAGTCTTTTGTGGTTAGTTGTAATAAAATCTACATTTTTAACTTTCTCATTTACACATCCTATTTTCCTACTACTAGTTGCTTCTTTTGCATTGTTCATCTTGCTATTTTGCTGTTGTTATTTTCTTTTAAATCCTGCTTTGATTTCACTTCTTTTTAGCGGAGGGTCTATCGGAAATAACCTCTCTATCTCTCAAAGGTAGGGGTAAGGTCTGCGTACATCCTCCTACCCTCCTGAGACCCACTTAAGGGACCTTATTGGGTATGTTGTTGTTGTACTTGTACCCTTGAAGTGTGAGAATTTTGCAGCGCTTGTATTATCAAGTCATACTTTTAAAAGGATTTTTGAGTTGTTCGTACAATTATTTAACTAGCTTATTTCTCGCCCTGATAGAAGCTACAATGAGTTTTCTAATAGCTGCATTTTATCAGTCGGCTCCAGCAGATTCTTCAGAAGGCGAAGAGAAATCTGAGGTTAGGCGAAGTTTTAGGACAGAAAAGGTAAGCTCTTTCTTGATTTACTCAAGAAGTTTGCATCTACCAGAACTTCAGCTTAATTATAATTGATGAATGCATGCACTTAATTGATATGTGCAGAAACAAGATCAACTACTTGCCAAGGCAAAGCAAAAGCAAGAGGTATTACCAGAGTTCTATACCATCAGATCTACTTGTGTAGTAATTCAATATTGTTTTTTCACTGTTACTATTTCATGGATGGATCTTTTCTTTTGTACTAGCTAATAGTAGCATTTTCGCCACACAGCATGCAATTTGCTATTCTATTTTTTATTTGTGGAACGCTTGTTTTCCTTTTTGTCTTTCGTAATTTTTTCTAGTGAGGTAAGTCATTATGTTGATGGAGAAACATTTATGTCGGAATGAAACAGAATTACTTGAAGTGGTGTTCTAGTAGGAGAAGTAATAATAATATAATATTTACTGATAAAAAAGAAAAAGAGAGATAATACAAATTTACATTCTTTTTTCTTATAACCGTGGTGTCTAGATTGTGTGCACCTTGACTAATCCCATGGGATACATGCCACTTCCCACCAGCCATGGTACTATTTGTTTTTGAATGTTAGAATCAAATAGTGGTTAAGGATGTAATTTGCTTGTTAATAGCCAAACGGCATTCTTAAATGCTGTTTGATAATAACATTCAGAAAAAAATTGAATACCAAAGGAAGGAAGGATGACTATACTTGAATAGTTCTGATATTGATACAAGGAAACAAAACTATCTATAGGAACAGTTTACATGACATATGCATGTCTGTCTGAAAAAAATAAGCAAGTGGAATATATTATTCATTTTTCGCTGATATTTGGATTGACCAAGGTTAAAAATAAAGAATATTGTGTGGGGAAAATTGATGAAGAATTTTTTTCCTTTAATGACCTTTGTGGAAAATGATCTGAACATTTTTTTAGTATATGATAGTGCGGTCATAAACTTCGTTGCCTACTCTACAACATATCTTCTAAAGTTTTTTAACTCTGCATCTGTAGGGGCTTGTTGCTAAATCTAGCTTATGAAACTGTATTGTTAGTTTAGTGAATTCCACATTTGATTTGCTTTTATTATATTGTATTCTAGAGGTTTGTGTATGTGATTGAATTCAGTGACATGTATTGAGTTTTGAAGTTTGTGCCGACGGCGGCACTCTTTGCTCTCTTTGTTATTACAATATTATCAAACTTGATTCATGCTATTAACCTTATGGTTTAAGTGGGTTTTGAATAACCTTAATAGTGGTTTCTTGTATAGTAGATTCACTTATCTTTTCTCCTAATTAAATGTTTCAAGGTTTTTTAATATTTAGCTTATCTTGCTCTTCCCTCCTTTAGGATTTGTCGAAAAATGCTCGGTTTGAGCAAATATGGAAAAGCAGAAAAGAGAAGAGAAAACTAATGCACAATGAAGAGCTGAATGAGATGTGTCAACTATATGATGTTATTCGTGTTGATACTGAAGAAAAAAGCCATGAAGTGCAAGAGGAGTAGGTGTTTTCGTAATTACATGCTAGCTTCATAAGTTACTGTCGAATGTGTTATCTTTTTCCTTCACAAATGAAAAAGAGCTGGTTTTATTGACATTAATGCAGGACTACCGAGCTGGAAGATCACAAGATGATGTCCCAATATTTGCCTCTTTTACGAGAAGTCATGCCAAGTGCTGCTGAAGAAATTGAGTCAGAGATTCATAATTACGTCTCGAAACAAGGTTCTATATTGCTTCTTCCCTTTTCCAGGGATTTGTTTTCAAATTCAATCTCATGATTTACTGCCCCCTACCACAAGGGAATCCCTATAGGCTATAGGTTGCTCTGTGAAGTTTTATCAGCTTGACAATTTCATTAACTTATTTATGTTCTGAAACAAGATGAAATGGTAGAAATTCTAGCTTATCATCACTGGCCATTTCAGCCATGCTTCTAGGAAAGGTACTCCAGCTAGAGTTCTGGATTCATTCCTAACCAATAGAATTTTGAATGCTTTCCCTTCCCGAGCCTATGGAAGGGTCACTATTGTGAATTTGGCCAAATGGGCACTGGAGCTTGCTGTCTGTTTTCATGTTTATGTGAGTGTATTGAAGGTTATGTTAATTCCTGTGCAGCATCTTCAGATGGTTATGTTTATGACTATTATACTGTTAAGAATGATACCAACCCTGACGAGGATATTGCTAGCCCTTTTACATTGTAAGGATTCATACAACAAATAATTTTCTTCATACGGTACCTTTACTTTTCAGCTCTTACTAAAATAGTTGATGTGGTTGTTTAGGGTACAAGTTGATGAAGATGATGATTACTATGACGGCCCTGATCATTCAGACTACGAATCTGATGATTCCAATGGTCATCTCTCTTGCCTTTCCACCCCGTTTTAGTATCATTTGTTAATTAAGGTACTTTTTTGTTAGAAATGGTTTGATATTCAAGTTTTCTTTTTCAGCTGAACATAATCCCTGGAATGATTATCCGGATGAAGAGGAATCTGAAGATGAGGATGAAACCCGGGCATCAAATGAAGAATCAGAAGATTCAAGCAGCACTTCTGAGGAACAATATGGATCTGAAACTGTTGGTGTAATTTCTTTTAAAAATGAGGATGTGGACCGTGAAGACTGGACAGATTATGCAGATCCAATCCTTGAAAGTGATATATATGGTGAGTCCGATGTTGAAGCTTCCGATGATGATGAGGACATATGGTGATCATCATTACAACACCATGTTTAGAATTTCTCATCAGTACCTATATCATGCATACCTGTATATGTCTTTGCAGATCATAGTTAACCTTGCGTTGTGGGATGACATGTAGTTATGTGTTTTGAACTTGCTAATTCAGCTATCTGGGGTAGTGGTGAATGGCATGTTGTTATGTCATTGGGCAAAGATCTTTTCCCGAGCTTTCGCGTTTCTATACTGATTTTGCCAGTATTGTAAATCTCAGCCGGGTTTCCCTACCTCTAACTGTAGTTTGTTTAGTTTAATGAGTTATGATTATGTTGTTTTTCAGTGTTGTCCAGCTTGAGTTCCAGTTGAATAGTGTTTGGACTCATTAAATCTTACTCTTTGGGGTCATTTGGTACACATCATGAAATAGTGTCCAATCATTTTAGTGCAAATAATTTCGGGATTAGCTTATACCTCCAATCAAACATGGGATAAAATTACTACTTGTATCGTTTGTGCACTCTTTCGAGAATTATATCTCATGTACCAAATAACCTGCTTGTATCGTTTGTGCACTCTTTCGAGAATTGTTGGTATCAGAGTGCAAATATAGTATACACTTGTGAAATTTGATGGAACAGAGGCTGGAAATTTGTAATTATTTGTTGGTAGAAACTTCTCTAGGTATTTACTCTCGATCTTATTTTATCATGATTAAGTCATAAATAAGGTAAAAATATGTGGGAGTACTCTCTTCTTCTTTTTTTTTGTCTGATCTTGACTTGACACACTATTTAAGAAAGTAAATAAAACATTTCAATAACATGGTCTTAAATTAAATATTAAATGTGTTATGTGGAAAATTAGAGTTAGATAGTTGAGTGAGTAATAATTAACTATGGTTTAGTTATTAGAATGATGTGTGAAACATGTCTCTTATAACTTTTACTCAATTATAATATTGGTCCTTGTACTCTACAATTTATCACATTTAGGTGTCATTTGTATGACGTAATGCGAGGTTTATTTTTTTTATCAAGTGTTTGGTTTACTGTTTTCCATCTAATTTTGTGTTTGAATTAAAATTTTACAAAAAAACTTCTTTATAATTATATCCTCGGAACATTATGGAATTTTCTATTATACGTAATTGGGTCAATATAGATAATTATCGGACAATATTTTTTTTGTGTCCTTCTAACTAGCTAGGGGAAGAACAAGTTTGTCGTCATGTTTGCTATTTTCTCATTTGAATTATTTGAGGGTTAAATTATTGTCATACTAATAAATTAACCACTCACCACAGATCAATTTTTAATTTTAAAAAGATAGACCATCTACTATTAAAATCGAAACGACAATAAATGATCGTAAAATCGAATAAAATCAAATTAATCATCTACGTTTACATATAAAAATTTCAAGTTGTAGCTTTAAGATGTATGCAATTTTATAAATTGTTCAAAATACAAACAATTAGAAAACCACATATATATATCAACAAATAATACATTTAATTAAGATTACAAACGTCATGTAGTAATATATTTGTCTTTTCAATTAGTAAATGTTAAACAACTCGCATATCAAATACTATATTGAGTTGTATTGAATTTATTTAGCAACAAACAACTCTCTCTAAATAATAAAATTTGTAAGCTAATTTATTTAAATAAATTTACTAGCACAAATATAAAATATAAAATCAAGAAAATAAATAAAATGAAAAAAAGGATTTGAGGGGTATTTTGTGTTTACATAGATTAACACCATGACATCAAATCATATGTATTCTAGGGGTGTACAAAATTGAATCGAAAATCGAACAAAACCGCAAATCGAGTCAAATCGGAAAAAAATCCGACTAGTGGTTTGGTTTGACTTGATTTGGTATTGGAAAAAAAAAACCCCGACTATATTTGGGTTGGTTTGGTTTTAACTAAAAAAAACAACCCGAGACCAAACCAACCCGACATTATATATATAATTTTAAATTTATTTAATACGTAAAAATATTAACTTTGATATAATTTTTAAATATTTCTTATGCTTCGTCATAGTTTTTATCTTTTAATATATTATTTCATGTTTGAAAGTTAGAATTCTTAATGTTCCAATAAATTAAGATTATAGTCTATAGATGTTGATAATTATAATAAAGCTTAAATCAAAATCAAATTAATACTAATGCAAAAAGAAAATCAATTCAACACTAAGAATGACAATAATATTGAATATTTGTTCTTTAGTTTTACATAGGTTTAGACAATTAAAATACATAATCTAATTTTAATTTCCTTTAATATTTAGTCATGTAACTAATACCTATTAAACTTATTTTAGTATGATTTAGTACTTTTAAATTATGATCATTTTCACTATGACTTATTAATTTGCAATATTTGTTTTACGCTATTTCATTATTATTTTTTTGTTGAATATTTTAGTGTCATTGATCATATCATATTTTGTGTTATTTTCTTAAGAAACACCTTAGATAGTTGTATTTTAGTAGGACTAAAGAAATATTTGAAGTGCAAGTAAATTATATGTTTGTATGAATACTTTATCGAAAAAACTCGAAAATCCAAAAAACCCAAAAAAATCATTAAAAACCCGAGTTATATTGGTTTGGTTTGGTTTATAAATTTAAGAATCTGACACAAATGGAATGGTTTGATATTTGAAAAACCCGAACCAACCCGGCCATGTACACCTCTATGTATTATTAATACCACCAAATGAAAGGTATTAGTTATACATCCTATAATAACACATTGAATATTTAATTAACAAACTCAAAATTTCTATCAAACATAATACTAAACAATACTATACGTATAATACATAAATTATTTCTCTTAATGCTCCCTACCAAACGAATGCTTAACCTTCAAGGTTATAGAAATGACCATCAAAAGCAAAATTAAATTATATATCAAAGATATAATTACAATTTGCAAACATCACATCAATAACTGGGAGCCGCAGATTTGTCCTCTATACGAAAGATTAATTAGTTAGTGCTGGAAATCATATAACCATGCAATCGATACCTATATTTAATAAGTAGTAGCTACTAGCTAATACTGAAATATAGACTATATATGGCCACAAGTGAGGGACCTCTGTTTATTTGACGTAAACACTTGATACTAATAAATTTTTATTTTGCCGTTAAGTTAAAAGTTTAATTAATGCAGAGGATGATACCTATAATAAATAAATAGTAGCCACTATCTGATAAAGAAATATAGACTATGGCCACAAGTAAGGAATCTTAGTTTGTTTATTTGATGTAAACACATGATACTGATAAGTTCTTATCTTATCGTTAAATTAAAGTTTAATGCGGAGGATGATAAACACTAGACACTTCTCAATCTTTAATCATGATAGGTAATTTAAATAAAATCTTGAGAGTCCCAAAAAGTCTAGGATGAGATTACACTTTGCTGTTACTTTGAACTTGGAGGAAATTAGGTTTAATTAAATGCTGGAAAAATCCAGAAATATTCATTCACATATACTATAGGTTAGGTTTACCAATTAAAGGACCATTTACTTTGGGAGTAATTATATTTTGATGACTCCACCATATATAACCAATAAAATCAATGCTGACAAAGCTAAGATAGGTTCACAGATCAACTATTTAACAAGATAAGTCCTTAGTTGGTTTCGCTTGGTCGCACTCACGACCAGCTAAGACTAAAGTTTCATTAAAAAGTTTTTTCATGTGGTAGAACGTAGTGGATTTATACTACTACAAGAAAAAAAGATATGCAACCAAGGTTATAATTTGGTGATCAATAAAATAAGTTGAGAATCCATGAGCTACGTTTCCGATTGATATCTCAGCAAAGGCAAGAAATTACATAAAGCAATTTTTTCTCGTTTCAACTTTGATAAACAGAATTACATGATAACAACAAGGGAGAAAAAAAGCACAAAAACTATACGAAATAATTAGGTCAGCATGACAGAAGAGACATGAATTGATTGAATGAAAGATGAGATATTGGATAGTGATTATAAAATAAGTATAGATTTGAATGATCATGTTACTTCCGTCATCGTACTATTTGTTATTTATCAATTTTTTTCTCCGTTAGTTTCTTCAGTACTATTTTATTTCTTTGTTTTTACTTGAATTGAGTGTCTATAAAAAAAATTAAACAACCTCTCTATCTTCATAAAGTAGGTGTAAGATTGCGTACACCCCAGTTTCTTTAGACTCTACTTAAAGAATTACAACCAAATATATTATTGTTGAACGATTATGTTACTATGAGATCAAATACTATATATGTTGGTGCCACCATTTTCACACAAGCAACAAATACAACTTGCCATGTTGTTGTAAACATCCTTGTAAATTTCTAAACAAGAAAGTTTTATGTCAAACAAACATGAAATAGAAAAAGGGGTATTGGAATATATCTATAAGTATCGAAAACTACAAAAACAATAATTAATACGAAACAAATATCATGCCAAAGTGCCATATATAGATATAAACATAATAATTTTTATTAGTATTAGAAATAAAAATATAATTATATGAGCCTAATTATGAAGTTAAAGAGTCCAACACTCTTAATTCACTTAGTTACTTAACCAAACTGCAAACCAGATTTTGCCTTCTTTGATGTTACGTTTACAACAAATTTTATACTCAAAATATTCTGTTTTAGCATATTTTACAGCCGCAAATATTATTTCAAATTTTTTAATTTTCTTACTTGTAAAATACATGCAATTATAATGAGCCTTTAATGCCTCCTAAACCTTAAGTGGTGGTTCCTAATTATACACATCTTCTATTTCTCATGCCACCACAATTTTCTTTTCCAAAACAGTAATGTTCAAATCAACTTAGGTATATAGTATACGTTTGTTATTTCATTGAGTATTTATTAATTTTCACTAAAATATGTGAAGTCAAGTCTTTTTAAGTTAATAATATGTACATATTTGATGAATTTTTTAAGATTAAAAAAATTGCATCAAAATTACTAGATTTGATCGAGCACCTAATCAAAGCTATAGCTCCAACTCTAAAAACATGTATATTGTAATTCTGACCATCAATGCTTATACAAATAAAAGAAATTATCTACCTTATTTTGATCTGAGCCTATCTTTCAATCTTTCATAATTTTCTCCCATTTTGTTAACTACTTAATCAGACCTTTGAGTTTCTCTTGAAGAAAGCGCGCAAAATCAAAAATTATGTCAAGAGGAATAAAAATATGTAAAAATACAATAGTTGCGATACAAAGGTGCGATCGAAAGCAGTTTTGAGTAATTTTTTTCCACTACACTAGCAAAATTCTTAATATAAAAGGATTGAACAATTTATCTCACACACACTAATTCTCCGTTATGTGTGAGGTTTAGAAAAAGATCGAACCATAATAATCTAGTGTATGCAATCTTATTTTTCATTTTGTAAAAGACTATTTTATTAGCTCAAATCCATAACCTCCTAATCACATATATGCCAATCATTTTACCAATTACAAGAAATTGCTCCCTTCAATTTGTCATGCATATGAGAAATTAATAAAAGTATGTCTTACCCCTAGAAAAGGGAATTAAATTGAAAAGACCTTAATACTACGAACGAAGAATACATTGTAATTTACCTTTCTTCTACTTTATAATCTATATATTAATTATAGAATATTTTTGCTTTCTCCTTTTTAGTCTAAAAAATATTCTAATAGTATTTACTTTTCTTTCAAGTCTAGAGTACATTAATTACAAAATTATTTAATTTCCTTTTAGTTTAATACCTATAAGGAAAATAACATAGTATTTTTTATTTTATTCTCTTTACTTATTTATAAATAGAGACGTACTCTTCTCTTTGAATAAACACACGAATCAATATAAAAAGTTATCATTCGTTCTCTTCAATTTTTCTCTCTAATTTCTTCGCTTCCATAACCGTTTGGTTAATTTTCTCCTCCCATCCATCCAACACCTTCAACCATCCCACCCCCGCAAACTCAGAACTCCCACTTCCCTACTTACTTACCAAGTACAAAAAAAAATAAGTAGAAAAACTTGCTTATATTTCAAGAAAACATTTTCCACGAAAAATATTTTTTCGACGCCAAATACATACGTACATGTGACTCAGGCCCTGCCTCCTGCCAAGCACATTTTCACGTAAACAACTCCTATTCAAGATATTTCCCATCTATAAAACTACACATCTTCTTCTTTTATTTATTACTCATCAAACTTTAAACATCTCTAGTTTTTTTTTTTTTCCAATTTATAAAAAGAACTCAAATGTCTAAACAATGGATGAGCTTAGTTGGAGCATTATGGTTACAATCAATGGCTGGAACAAACACAAATTTTCCAGCTTATTCTTCGCAAATAAAAAAACTATTATCAATTTCTCAAATTCAACTCAACAACTTAGCATTCGCTTCGGATGCTGGAAAATTACTTGGTTGGTTTGCTGGTATTGCAGCTAATTATTTACCCCTTTGGTTAGTTCTGTTAATTGGTTCAACACTTGGATTGATTGGTTACGGAGTACAATATCTTTTTCTCACAAATTATATACATTCATTATCGTATTGGCATGTTTTTTCACTCACTTTTTTAGCTGGAAACAGTATTTGTTGGATCAATACTGTATCGTATATCGTATCGATTCAGAATTTCCCTTTAGATAGACAAGTTGCAGTTGGAATATCAACTAGTTATATAAGTTTAAGTGCTAAGATTGTAACGGATATAGTTGATGTTGTCAACGTTTTCACACCGAGTAAAAGGGCTGAAACATATCTACTGATGAACTCTGTTTTGCCCCTGTTTTTCGCCATTGTTGTTGCTCCAGTAATTCGGGATATGAAAATTGGGAAATCGAGGAAGTTATCAGATGGGTTTCGAGTTATGTTTGTTATAACTATTGCAACGGGGATATATGCTGTGATCACTAGCTTAAAGCCTGCAATTTCGAAGTTATTGCCAAGTTTATTGAGTTTAATTGGAATGGTGATTTTTTTGTTGTTACCAATCGTCGTCCCGTTGTTTGAGAGTATGAAAGAACATTGGCATAGAAAATGTTGGATAAGGAGAGATCCAAGGATTTGTGATTTGAGTAAATTGGAGGAAGATATTAAAACATCAGAAGAGGTAATTAATTGTGGGGTTAAAGAGGATAATGATGCTGGGTTTGCTGTAATGGAGGAAATTGGAGCTAAGAAAATGTTGATGAAATTGGATTTTTGGTTATATTTCTTTGTTTATTTGTTTGGTGCAACATTGGGTTTGGTTTATTTGAATAATTTGGGACAAATTGCTGATACTCGTGGATTCACTGAAACTTCTTCATTGGTTTCATTATCATCTTCATTTGGCTTCTTTGGTCGTCTTCTTCCTTCACTCTTCGACTACCTCTTCTCCAGGTGCAAAATTCTCTCTACATGTTTTTTTTTCATTCGAAATTTACTGACTAATTAGATTCATGTCAGACCTATTAATTAGTGATGAAGTCAAAAGTTTCGCTAAGAATATGAATAAAAAATAATTTTTAAGGTATATTCACAACATAAACCTATCAAAAGTTAATTATTTTTTAAGTTCAAACCGGAAATATTTAGTTTTGAGAAATCGTGTTTGTTATCATCATGTTGGATGTGTAAATAAAGACTCATATTGATAAGGTGTAGGATATCCTTAATGGTGTGAGATCTTTTGAGGAAAATCATGATGGCTTGTCTCAAAACGAACAATTTCACATCATCTTAAAGAGTATTCTTGAATTGTTTT
>JAJOOS010014154.1:0-57556 GCA_029582725.1 Solanum chiquidenum
TATATATATATATATATATATATATATCATTGAATGCTCCTCGTACTTTCTAATCAAAGGACAAATATATATGTACCAGAATTATTAATGGTAAGATTTTTCTTCCATGGGGGAAGCACATAAGCTTTAGTTTATAATATATATATATATATATATACATAAAAAAAAAATCTAATATTCGTTGTACCATTATGTTAGACACAATTATTGAATTAAGTAATAATTTTTTAAGTACAAATGCTCATATGTTGAATATAAAATATATCACTTCCTTTATTTTCAGACACTAGCCTCAAAAAGTCGTAAACCTCAAGTATATATATTCGATTTTATATTATGTGGTTAACTTAATTACCTAATAGACATTTGTGAATATGAACAAAAAAAAAAAAAAAAAAATTGAGCAAAAATTGTTTAATAGAAATACCTTTCATACATTTATTGGAACAAGTCATAATTCAAGTGTCAAGATAAAATCTACAGACAAATTTAATGGATTATCAATATATTTGGTCAGAGAATCTATTCATCTCATTAAATAGTGTAATAAAATACTATTTATTTTTATCTAATACACACCACAACCATAGTTCCACTCCTTTTTTTTTTTTTTGTATATCACAATATAATAAAATGTTGGATAAAAATGCATTTACTTTGCTTATCTTGAAATATGAAAACTGAAATTGTTGGAATATTATTTCTACTTTGTTGGCATAAGAAATATTTATTTCAATTTTTTTGATCGTGGTTAAATTGTACGTACTTAAAAGTATTTATATCATTTATGTCTCTAATGAAAACAATCATATCATATATATATATATATATATAGCCTAGGCCCGCCTACGTGGCGCCACCATAAATCAGGATTCCCTTTTAATTTATTTTATTTCCAAAACTGGTCTTCTCCTTTCATGAAAAGTTGTTACTTTTATGAAAAGTTGTGTTATGAAGAGTTGCCACTTTTATGAAAAAATGTGATTTTTATGAAAGGTTCTGACTTTTCCGAATGGTTGTAACTTTTTTCGAGAGTTGAAACTTTTCCAAAAAGTTGTGACTTTTGTGAAAAGTTGTTACTTTTATGAAGAGTTGTCACTTTTATGAAAAGTTGTGACTTTTATGAAGAGTTGTCACTTTTATGAAAAGTTGTGACTTTTATGAAAGGCTGTGACCTTTCCGATAAGACACAATAATCATTTGTTCACACTCCCTTTGTTGTCTCTTTCCTCTCATTTTTTTTTAAAAAAGAAAATTTTGAACTTCTTCTTCTTCTTTTGGACAATTAATTATTTGTGAAGTTTGCTCCCGTTGAATGACTCACTGACACCATTGTTTTTGTAGCAATACACTGGTGAATAAAATCATTCTATCTTGAGAGGATCTATTCCTTTAAACATCGGGTACTATAGGAGAATAATTTCCTTAAGGGGACACTGTGCATTCAATGGACTTGATTTTTTTCATTCTGTTTCATTATATTTTTGAAGATCCTGGTATATTTTTTACAGTCATTAATTTATGCTTATAATATTAGAATCCTAGGCCCGCCTATGTGGCGCCACCACAAATCAGGATTCCCTTTTAATTTATTTTATTTCCAAAACTAGTCTTCCCCTTTTATGAAAAATTGTGACTTTTATGAAGAGTTGTCACTTTTATGAAAAATTCTAACTTTTATGAAAGGTTGTGACCTTACCGAAGGGTTGTAACTTTTCCAAAGAGTTGTAACCTTTCCGAAAAGTTGTGACTTTTATGAAGAATTGCCATGTGTCTTTTATGAAAGGTTGTGACCTTTCCGAAGGGTTGTAACTTTTCAAAAGAGTTGTAACATTTTCGATAAGACACAATTCTCATTTGTTCACACTACCTTTTGTTGTCTATAAATAGAGGACTTTCCTCTCATTTTAAAACAAAGAAAATTTTGAACTTCTTCTTCTTCTTCTTTTGGACAATTAATTATTTGTGAACTTTGCTCCCGTTGAATGACTCAGTGACACCATTATTTTTGTATCAATACACTGGTGAATAGAATCATTCTATCTTAAGAGGATCTATTCCTTTAAACATCGGGTACTATATGGGAATAATTTCCTTAAGAGGACACTGTGCATTCAATGGGCTCGATTTTTTCCATTCTGTTTTATTCTATTTTCTAAGATCCTAGTATGTTTTTTACAGTCATTAATTTATACTTATAATATTAATTGTTGTTTTTGAGTACATGCTTTAAATTTTGTTGTTTGTGTTTATGCAAAGTTATTGCAATAAAAATTGGTTACTACAGATTAAATAAAAAACGTTAATTGAGTATTCAAGCAAGTTTTCTATACTGAAATTGTTGAAGGTACAATAAAAAAATCCCTTACAAATCTCTATTTTCTTCATCAACAACGACATTCCTTCACATACAAGGATGTGATTTTGTGTTCTTTAGAAAATCCTCTGAGAGTTAATAACTTTGCATGCCCATATTTTTTGGTTTTATGTTGTTGTGATATATTTTTACTAAATTTTATCAGTGGATATTATGAGTACTTTAAGGATTGAAAATTGATTGATGTGTTAGTTAATTTTTTGAGGTATGTTATTTCAAAACATCATTGGATATCTCATAGTTTACTCCCTTCAATGTATGTTTTTTCTCGCTGTTTTGTTGTTTTCTTAAAATTGTATTGATTATTTTTTGTTTGGTATGCATATGATCTCACTTGGACAAAGCTTTTCGTCCTTTTAATGTATTTCTTGTTTTCCTTCTCATTCGGCTCTTCTAAATATTTTTGGTGTGAGTTATGACTATTTTTGGTAAGCTTAATTTGAATAATATGAAACAAAACATACTCTAAATAAAAGTAATATCTTAAACTACAAAAAATATGTCTATTAACATAGATTTGTTGTCCTTCATGTCCCAAGTCATTGTTGAGCGTTTGAGTTATCCAGGATTTAATGTTCGAGAATATTTCCTTAACATGAGTCTAGAATCCAACATTTTGATCTACTTGTATTTTCATAATGCAACAATTATACATACATATTTATTAAAAGTCGTAAAGTTGCATTGATGAAGCATCTAGAAGGGCCTTCATAGCAACAGTTTAATGAAGAATGAAATTCTAAAAGGGACAACAATATTATTTTGCTGTTGTTTCAAATTTATTTTTCTCCTTCTATAAATTTTGTTAGAGTAACAAAGTAACAATAACGAAAAGTGGTGAACGTTTGACCTTAGACAAGTAGATTTTCTCTAAGAAAAATTATTTATGTTGTTGTGGTGTACATTTTTTAACGGTCTTAACTTATTTATAACTAATATTGATTATCAAAAACTTTAACATACTTTTTTTTCCACAAGGAGTTATTCTACCATAAAATTATCAGATTCTATATTTTTCATGTACAAAAAAATAGAAAAAGTGATGTTTAATCGCTACATAAAATCATCACTCAATTTTAACAAGACAATTATATCATCAAACATATATTATGATCAATTATGTAAAAGATAAAACTGATTAGATATCAAGATATTTTTAATCATTAATTATATATTTACAATTCTTGAGATATGTGATAATGTTAAATCATTTAATTTATGTTAAAATGTTCTAAGAACCTACTAAAATTTACTTCTTCTTTTTTTCTAATAACATTCGATTATTGAAAAGGTTGTTCAAAAGCATAAAAAAATTATTAATGCCCGCGCAAAGCGCAGGTAAATTACCTAGTATTATATATATTTCCAAATCATAAGCATATTTTTATGTCTTTCTATCTAGATTCAAATTCAATTGATTAAGTCCTTAAATAAAGATTCTTTTATTTACGATTTTATTGTTACAAATAAAATATATTTTAAAGAAAAATTCTTGAACCAAATAACCAAAAAAGAGAGAGAGAAGAAGATATTACTACATTTGGCAATGAACATAAAGCTTGTGGAAACTCAAATTTATCAATATAATATATAATATGCTCATGAATTTTTTTATATTTTAAATAAGAGATCATTTCCATAAAAAGAAATTATTTCCCTCTTCTCATTTGAGACCAAGAAATAGTAGTATTACGTGCAGCCATTTGCTTGCTTTCGTGTTTTTATTTTTTAGTTTTTGCTTCTTTTGTAGTGTATGATATGTATTTGATGTGTCGGAATGGGTGGAATGCTTTCCCAGGTGATCGAGAGAGTTTTTGAGTGAGTTTCTCCTTTTTGGAGGCTTTTTGGTTGAAAGAGTTGACTTTGGTCAACAAATAGGGAATCTTTCATTGTATAAGATTTCTGTTAATTCCATCAGCTCTGAAATGTCCTTTTTGGTTAGTGGTACTATTGGTTTGGATCCCGAGTTTTTTTGTGCAAGTTTGAGCCATTAGGTGAGGTGTTTGGAGAAGTTTGGCATAGGGTTGACTTCGGTCAATATTCTTTGCAAACGGGATTGGATGAGATTACCAGCAACGTCATTAGCTTTGAAACATTAAGTTTAGTCTAGAATGACCTTTGATTTGAATCCTAAGGTGATAGGGATGAGTTTGAGGTGTTTTGTGAAATGCTTGTTTTGATTGTTTTTGTGTGATAGTTGATTTGGGACAATATTTTATCGAGACGACCTTTGTTTGTCACTTTGTCGATTCCATAGAGTCTAAATTGTCATTTCCAGTGCAATAGCATATTTGTGTGCGTTCACAGGATTGTAAAAAAATTCCAAGGATTCGTTCATAGAAGAATTTCACTTCGCTTCGGTTGATGCCAAGGCTGCTGATACGATCACTTTTGCGGCTTTGGTGGTAGACTCTTTTGCGGTCCTTGATAACTTTTGTGGTAACCTCTTTTGTTGCCCTTGACGACTTTTATGGTAGGTTGTCAACTATGGTGTGACCGCTTTTTTGCGGTTATTTGACTGCTTTTGTGGTGACGGTTTTTGCATTCTTTTGATGGATTTTGTGGTCATCACTGATATGATATTATATCTCTGTTATTCTTTTTCATTTCTTCAATGAAATAACTGTTGAAGAAAGCTAGGTTTAGGGTAAATTTGCTCAATTCTCGACCATTTCACTTGATTCCAAGGTAGATTTCTTTCTCTCAACTTTCTATTACACATTCTAGTTTCTTTTTGCAATTCAATTCCATTTTAAGCTCAATTTCTATGACGACGCAAGACTATCCCTAGAAGTGACATTGATAAGAGGATCCTGAAAGACCCTAAATAAGTCACTTGACATAAGCATAACACAATGATAACGACATAACAAAATGAACAATAAAAATGGAATGTAAGTTTCAAAGCTTCATCACAATACGATACCAAATAACAAAACAAAAACTTCATAAGTGGAAAGTACTAAGTCTAACATAAGCCTCTACTAATAAATGTGGCTAGGACAAGCCCTAGCTCACGAAATAAATCTGGAAGCTGAAAGTATTTGTAAGACATAAAATATATCATAAGGTGGTCATACTCTCGAACCATGAGGACTCACCAAAAACTAAGCAAAGTGGTCAATTCAATACTAGCCACACTTGGATAGAGGAGCATCAAAACCTATATTATAAGACTATATAGTTACAAGAGATGTATGCGTCAGTACTAAGATGTAACTAAGTATGAGGAAAGATGCACGCGTAAGGATATGATATCATGATGAATAGAAAAACATAATACCGCATGACCAAGTAAATCATGATATGATTTAATGAGACGGATTCGTAAAACATGATACAAAATCAATGCAATATTTTGAAAAACCATTACATAAGCTTAAATCATAATCCTTTGAAGATATCCTAAACCGTTGTGGGAGATACCGTTAACCGACATTAACCATGTGAGCTATAACATGGATTTTAGTGTACTGCTTCCATACCGGAAAAAAGTGTCCTACTTGCCAAGGTAAGAACCATGTTCTTAATCTTAGGTGGATCCACTAGAGTCAATTGTGACTAAGTACTATAGGGGCATGTAGTTATAGAATAAGGGGATTGCTACAAAAGATCTCCACTCTTATTAATCAATGAGCCTCCATCCCTAAGTCCACTAAATTCTAAGTAAACTCCCTACAGAAAACATGCAAAATCATATCATATTCGTACTTATTGAAATGATAAGAATTTAATAATACCAAATAAATCATAAACTTCATGTCATAAGAATAGCTCGATCTTTAAAACTATGATTTTATATTATACTCATAAGTGACACTTATCTAAAGCATCTAAATCATGATCATCTTTTCATAATACAAGTTACTTCAATAGGAAACATTCAATTTCATAAAATGTGCTTATACCTTATCTAAAAGCATTCTTGAATCATAAATTCTTCGATTCATAATGCATGCATATCTCTAAACTTAATTCATAACCATAAAGTATTCATATAGCATGGGTTCATGTAAAAATCATGAAAAACATGTAATTATAATCAAATCATGCATAATAAGATCAAATATGAAGAATAAACTCAATTACAATTTAACCGATATATAAATCATGAAACCCTAGAATTTGGATGACATTCATCAAGAGAATTTGAAGTTTCTTTGGGACTCAATGGATGAAGAGAGATCCATCCATGAATTTTCAACGTATCTTTATGAACCCTAGCTTTGGAATTTGGAAGAGGATACTTGGATCTTGAAGAACCCTAATTCACCTTGAAAGAATCCTTAGAGTCACTTGAGAGCTTAGGAGTTTGGGACATAATGGAATGATTTCAAGAATAAAAACAGTTACAGAGCTTAGGAATAGTATAGAAACGACGTAATTTAGGAATTAAAAGGGTAGGAAAAGATCTAAATAACCCTAAGAACATTATGTCGAAACACTTCTACGACCCCATCTATGGCCCGAACTCCATTCTACGGACAATACTGATCATCCATAAAATAATTATTGAAAGTTCAATCCTCTGATCACAAACCACAAACACACTTCACGAACCGTAGTTAACTCGACGACCTGTTAAAATAATCCATAAAGTTCAGATTTTGAAAATTTCCCCAAGTTCAGGACACCAACCACGAACTATATGTACGCACCGTATTTCCTTCTACAGTCCATATGGTCAAGTCATAGCACTTGAAAGATGAAATTTCAAAAATGAACTACGAGGTTCGACCACGACCATTACTTGCTTCCATGAGCCATCCTGTTGACTCCGACAAACCTATCTAAGACATGACTTCCCCAATTTTCAGGACATCATCTACGAACAACCATCTACAAACTGTAGAACTAAGTATGGCCTGTACTTGGCCTTGTACAAACTTGCACCAACAAAGTTTTTGAAACTTTCTTTCCAAATCGACCTTCCAACTTCTAAGGTGTTACAATATCTCCCACTTGGGAACATTCGTCCTCGAATAAGACTCAACCAAGCATGAATAGAGTAGGGAAAGAGATCTAACAGCTCAACATGAATGCAAAACACATCAAAATGCATAAATCCAAGGAGTAATTTACCCTAAGCTAAAACATGAACTTTAAAACTAATTTCAAGAATGTGCATGCATATGGAAACATGAGAATAGTAGAAATGTATGAATCCAAAACTATAAGCATGAGGAACTAATGCCTCAAGTTTAAACTGAACCGGAGGGAAAGAGATAGAGGTACTTAGACATCATATCTCCTTCGGCCTCCCAAGTACTACCCTCAACTTACTGTTTCCTCCAAAGGAATTTCTCGGAAGCAACTTCTTTATTCCTCAACTTCCAAAATTGATGATTTGGAATTTCAACCAAAACCTTGCTTTCTTTCACGCCAACACTTTCTAATGGAACAGCTAAAGTAGGATCACCAGTACACTTCTTCTACAATAAAACATGAAACACCCGATGCACCGATGTCAAATCTAAAGACATGTCCAACTCATACGTACTAAAACACCTCAAAATATAGTATGGGCCTACATACCAGGGACTAAGCTTCCCTTTCTTCTCAAGCCTCATCACACCCTTCATATGCGAGATTTTCAGGTAAACCCAATCATCAACATCAAATTGAAGCTCTTTTCTTCTCACATCCACATAGGATTTCTGTCGACTTTGAGTTGTTCTCAAATGATCCCAAATTAGTTGAACCTTTTCCATAGCCTCATGAACTAATTCAGGCCCTATCAAAGCAATCTCAGCAACTTTAAATCAGCCAGTAGGAGATCTAAAGCTCCTACTATAGAGATCCTCAAACCAAGCCATCTAAATACTCGATTGATAACTATATTATAAACAAACCCGATCAAAGGCATATAATCATCCAAAATACCGTTAAAGTCAATCACATAATATCTCAACATATCTTCCACAATCTAAACATTATGCTCGGCTTGACCATTGGTCTGAGGATGAAAGGTTGTACTAAGCTTAACATGGGTACCCAGACCTTTTTAAAAAGACCTCCAAAATTTGAAAAACTGGGTACCTCGATCTGATATAATGGACAAGGGAACACCACACAACTTAACCAACTCTCAGATATACAATTTAGAACAATCCTTGGCTGAATATGAAGTATATATGAGAATGAAATGTGTAGACTCCTTCATCTGGTCCACAATGACCCAAATCAAATCATGCTACCATCGAGTGCGGGGTAAACTCGTAATAAAATCCATATTCAAATATTTCCCCTTCCAAGTAGGAATGCTAATATCTTTAGCCAATCCTTTAAGTTTTTTATGCTCAACTTTCACTTGTTGGCAATTCAGACACTCAGCTACATATTTTGTACTATCCTTTTTCATCTTATTCCACCAGTAGACCTCCCATCAGGTGAATAGAATATAAAGAATAGTGAGCTTATGATAAGATTTGTTGCCTCAAATGATCAATATTCAAAATACACAAATGACCTTGGTGACAGAGCACACCATCTCCCCCTCGCTATAAAACCTTAATAGATTTTTCAAGCACCCCTTTCTTCAACTCAACCAAAGTCAGATCATTACCTTGCTTTGTCTTAATATCAGACACCAAAAAAGATTCTGAACCACAGTGAAAAATAACACCACCATCTTCAGACTAAACCAAGTGAACACCCAAATGAGCTAGTCTATGAATACCATGAACCAACTCATTTTTATCATATTTATGTAAGCACCACTACTCATGGGAAATTGGATAAGAGCATCAATAACCATGTTTGCCTTACTCGTAATCCTTCAAAAGTTTGAGCGACCTCCTTTGGCGAAGATTTAGATCCATTTGCTTAAATACATATTGTAAACTCTTATTATCAATGAACACATCCACATGGACATCATACAAATAATGTCTCCAAATCTTCAAGGAAAAAACTATTGTCGCTAACTACAAATCATGAGTCGGGTAGCTCTTTCCATGGATCTTAAGTTTTCTTGAAGCATATGCAACCATCTTAATATGTTGCATTACAACACAACTAAGACAATTCTTGAAGCATTGTGATGAGTCAGAGATTTTGACTCATTTGAGGCCTTTTAGTTCAATAAATAACATCATCAAAGCCATTTTATGTAACTATATGATGGTTAATTATTGTTTTTATGTCCAAAACATAGAAAAATAAAGAAAACGCTCGCAGAAGGCATTTTGCGACACACCAAAAGTGCCATACCTCATTGAAAATAATAGTCTTTTACTGAAAAACTCAAGGAAGGTGGCGAGAAGAAGGAACAAATGGTGACTCACCACACTCTATTGGCAATATGAAAACTACTTCTAAAAGAGACAGAATAAATAAGCTAAAATGAAGGGAAGAATGTGAGCATAGGTGATGGTCAGCGACTTGCCAAACGTGAATGGTGAGGTCCATCGGTTATGCTGACTAAGGCTCAAATACTTGAAGCCTGAAGTCAAGAAATAAAAGGAGAGAAGAAGGACAAGTGAACGACTCATCGAGTGGGTCATAAAGCCCGACCAATATCGCCGACTAGGTCACCATATGAAATTTTGGTTGAGTTTTGGAGAAAGTATAAATAGCTTAGAGGAAAAAGAAAAATCATCTTACACTTTCTGAAATTAGAGTACAAAAGAACATTCCAAGATATCGTGTGTTAAGCAAGCCTGCAATCCTTTTTTTGGTGGAAATTGGACTTAGGTTTCTTAGATTTGAAGTTTTAATTCAACAATTCATATGGTTGAGAATTTTTTTGGTATAATATTTGTTGATTTCAACATGATTAGCTAAAACCCAAATTCTAGGGGTGTGTAATTGAAGTTGGTTATTGATTAATTTTGTGAAATTTTTCGTATTGCTCTGTTTTACATTAGTTTTCATGGACTCAACTTGATTGAATGTGTTAATTTATGAATTGAGGTTGCAAAATTGGTTCTACCTTAGATCTTCAAGTATTACTTGGAAAAGGTTACATGAAGTGGGTAATTAGTTTGTTGCTTGAATATTATATTTGAATTCCTTATTTTCTTGAGAAAAAGAATTTAGGGTTTCACTTCTAAGAGTTTGATTTACCTAATAGAGAAAATCTATGTTAAGACACTGGATTTATTTAGTAGATTCTACATGGGAGACTTCAAAAAGAGCTCCTATAATAAGCATGCTATGATTGAGAAATGCAATGTGCATTTGAGACCTATCCATGGGTAACTAATATTATAAAGCAATCACATCGATCTATTATTAGAAATCAATAGTCACTTCCACACACTCCTAGATTATTACTCCACTTGCAAAACACTTGTTTTAGTTTATTCTTGTCAAAATTGGTTACTAAATCATCTTAATTTGATATGTGGATTCATCCACACTTGTTACTATCTTACTACAATAGATTAGACCATAATTTGACTTCGTAAATAAATTCTTCCATATACCACTCTCTATGGGATTCAGACCCAACCTCATACATTGGGTTATTATATAGCTAATCATCGCGAGTAATTTGAGCGTTATAAAAAATAGTGACGTTGCCAGGAGTGGTGTGTAGAATTCTTTTAGTTAAGTAATTTTGTGAACTTATTTAGTTATAGCAAATCACTCTTACTATTTGTTTCATTGTTGTGCTCTTGATAGGTGGTGATATGAGTGTCATTGGGAGTTGTGCCGCTAGTCACAATGGGTAGAGTAATGATGTTGAAAATTCAGACGACGTGAACTTTAATATGATATGGAGTAGGGGAGCAATCCGATAACCCCTAACTGTAGTAATGCTACATTTCAAGTGACTGGAACAATGCTCAAACTACTCTAAATGAAGGAAATATTTGGGGATCTAGCTCATGAAGATCCCATGACCATATTCATAACTTTATGGAGGTATGTCGTCAGTTCACGTTCAAGAATATCACTCAAGAGTTCATTCAGTTGTGATTTTTTTTCTTTTTCTTTAATGGGAGAAGCAACGAAATGGTTGGATAAATTACCAAGGGACTCAATTACTTCGTGGGAAGAGCTAACCAATGCGTTCTTTTAGAGATTCTTTCCTCTTTTGAGGATGGTGAAGCTTCGGGACAACGTTCAAAATTTCAAGTGAATTGATAGTGAATCTATCCATGACACATGGTTCACATTTCAAAAGCTGGTGTTACAATGTCCTAATCATGAGTTTCCAGATAAAATTTTGTTGTAATACTTTTATCGAAGTCTTGATACCTTGAGTAAAGGGATAACTGATCAACTCATTCGAGGTGGAATTATGACACAACTATTAGAAGTAGCTTCGGCTATGCTTGATGATATGACCAAGATCAACTGAGCATGACATACAAGGGAAGATTAAGTGTCTCCTCTCAATTTAGGTTTGAATTAAGAGAAACTAGAGAAGAACCAAGAGCGTGATGAGAATATGATAGAAATGATGACCCAAATTGACTTGTTGTCAAAGTATGTCATAGGGTGTAGATTCAAGTTAGTGAATATGTTTGGTGCTAGTAGTGGGTTGAGCCCAAATGATGCAAATTTTGAGGCTATGTATGATGAAAAGTTCCAGCTTTTAAGCAACCAAGTGGGGGAGTATCTTTCGAGCGATCCAAGGACTACCGTGAATCAAGGTTGGAATGAAGATCATGACAATGGTTGGAGATACCATGTAAGGGATTGGCATGATAGAGCCGCAAATTAGAGGTAGCATGAAGGTTCTAAATATAGATATGTGTCACCTCATGAATTTTCTAAGCTAAGTAACTACAAGTGGATCTAGAGAGTTTTTGGACCTAAGATATGTTAGCAAGAATATCCGACGAGGTAGAGGGGTCTGATATGGTGTTGAAAGAAATGAGACTGATTTCTCCATGTTCACCCAAACAATTACTTCTCACTTGGTGACAATTAAATAACTTGACGCTCAAATAGACCAGATTTAAGCTCATCTAAATCCAAGACTGAGAGGGGATTTGCCTAGTGATATGATTGCTAACATGAGGAATGATACTCATGCATCGGGCATTATGACTCGAAGTGGTGAAGTATTGCACAATGAATCTTTGGATGAAGAAGTTGGTACCCAGAAATTGCTTGTTGATCATAGACCACCAAAACAAGTTGATGAATCATCGGTAGATAATGTTGAAGATGAGAACCTGGGGAGTGGTTGTAATGAAAATATAGGGGATGGTGATGTGGCTGCCTCACCTATGCAAATTCCTATAATAGTGACTCCTTTTTTCCACAACATTTAAGAAAGAAGGAGAATGATGCGAAATTTCAAAAACAACTTGTTGGTGAATATTCCCCCAGTGGATTCTTTACTTGAGATGTCGGGCTATGCAATGGTCACAAGAAGTGGCAGATGGAGTTTGATACTATTGAGTTTTCTCACAATTACATCGCTAATATGCCAAGTAACGTGATCATAAAGGAAGATCACTCGGGGGCATTTACTATTCCATGCACTATTTGAGTGTACCAATTTGCTAAAGCTTTGTGTGACCTCAGGATGAGCATATACCTGATGCCATTGAAAATTGGTGAAATGGTCTAATGGACCCATGTACTTGTATGAGTTTATCTATTGGATCCTTCTACTTGACCCTTTGCCAAGTGAACCCTCAAACTCAATTGAGAATTTTATACGCCTCAAACCATGTGTGTATCTCACTCTCCCTTACATAAATTACATGACATATCCATGTCAAATATATTAATGCCATGTCATAATTATTTCATAACTATTTTTAAAATGTTAACAAAAAATCTTACTCCATAAAAGTCAAAAAATAAAAAGTTTTCTATTTTAAAAAATAAAATAAAATAGTTATTTCTCTTACCTTTACTCAACCTTTCTCAACCCACAACCACCATTAACACCATCTCCATTCTCCTTAATTTTATCTTCTTCAGACTGTCATTGTCTATAGCCGTGACGAGATTCTTCAAGTTCTTAAAAATAACAGTTCAATATTTTTTTCAAAGTTTTAATCCGTAGCAACTCCTAATTTTATTTTTTTCCAATATCTACATCCACCATTTGAACCACAATAAATTTCCTTTTCTCCATTGATGCTAATGAATTACCATTAAAATACCTAACTATATCATAATATTTGTACACAATTTTACGTAACACATTTCACTTAATTTTACAAAGACATCCAACAATCACTTTTAATCCTTCAAGACTATTAAATCTTTCTCCCCTTATGGGTTGTAAAAGTATCCATAAAAATGAAATGAAAACACAGATCTACAACAACACATATTTGTTGATCAAGGAAGAAAGATAATATGACAAAAAATGAAAGAGAAAACAGAAATTGGAGAGGGCTGGGAAGGGGAGAAAGAGAGAAATGAGGGTTGGATAGGGAAAATGGTACAAGGTGATTAGAAAAAGAAAAACAAATGGGTTAGGTGGGGTGGTAAAAGAAAAAAGAAGTGAAAAAACAAACCATTCTACGTGATCACTTTTCAATTGAACTCTTAAACTCAATGAAACTAAGCATTTTAAACCCCTTTCGCTGTGTGTGAACTTCAAACACTTGACAAAATGACGTATCATCATCCACATCACATTTTAAATGACACATCACTTATTATTTTATTTTTTAAAAAAATCTATTTTTTCTTTCTTTTTTCACTTTATTCCTCTTTCATTCTTCACCTCTCGCCATTTTTTTATATATATTAGAGATACCACCATAACCTTCCATCCTCACTAGTATCATTACATTCCTATATAACTAATAATTATCATTTGATTTTTTTCTCTCTAATTTTTTTTCATTCATAACTTTTAATCGTATTTCTTTTACCAACATTTACATCTACTACTTGAACCACCATATATCTCTTTTCCCCATTGATGTCAACGAATAGCCATTAAAATACATCAATATACTCTTATATTTATACACAATTTTACATAACACATTTAACCTAATTTTACAAAGACATTCAACAATCACTTTTGATCTTTCAAAACTGTTGAATCTTTATCACTTTATGGATTATAAATTACCCCGAAAATAAAATAAAAATACAGATCTACAACAACAATACAATTTCGTTTCTATTCCCATTAGGGAGGAAATGTGAAAAAAAAGAGAAGAGAAACAAGAAATTGGAAAGGGCCGGAAAGGGGAGAAAGAAGAGAAATGGGGGTTTGAGAGTAGAAACAAAAAGAAGAAATGGGGATGGTTGGGGTGGAAAAAGAAGAAAGAACTTTAAAAAATTTAATTTTCTTATTTTTGATCTTTTTATTCTATTTTTAAAAAGAAAAAAACTATTTTTAGTCTAAAATTTGATCTTACACGCTCCATCTATGCGTGACATCACACATTTGTGCCAACTCAATAATTAAGTTATCACATAAGCTTGGTCAATGGTCAAAAAGGCTTAAAACATAGAGTCTCATTGAGTTTAAGGGTTCAGTTGACAAATAATCAAGTAGAAGGGTCCAGAATATAAACACATACAAGTAGAAGAGTCCATTAGACCATTTCACCTTTCTTATTTATGGTAAAATTAATTCTAGCCTATATTTTGATATTCACGCTCCTTCAAAACATGAAATCCGTATTTGTGCCAACTCAATAATTAAGTTGTCACATAAGCTTGGTCAATGGTCTGGAGGGCTTAAATAATTGAGTTTTATTGAGTTTAAGTGTTCGATTGACAAAGGATCAATTAGAAGGATTTTGAATACAAACTCATACAAGTTCAAGGTCCATCAGACCATTTCTCCTTGAATATTTTCAAGAAACTTGGGCTTTATGATCCAAAGCCGGCAACCATGAGACTATTGATGGAGAACCGATCAATTAAAAGGCTGGTAGGGATATTGTATGACATCCTAGTGGAGATGGAAAAGTTTATCTTTATGACTGACTTTGTGTTGCTTGGTTGTGAGATCGATGTGTAGATTCCTATTATTCTTGGTAGACAATTCTTGGCTATCGGAAAAGTAATTATTAATATTGAAAGTGGCGAATTGAACTTTTGGGTGAACAATGAGGAAGTTGATTTCAATATATGCAAGTCCATGAAATATCCTAATGATATATATTTGTTATCTCATGTAGATATGATCGATGAAGCAGTGGCTAGTATGTGCGAAGTGGCTTGTAGCGGTGAATCATTAGCAATTGTTTTACTCAATATGATGGATAAGAAATTAGTCATTTTCATGAAGTGGTTGCAACTCTTGTGAGTTCTGGTTCATTCACATCCATCCCCAAGAAGTTAGATATTGATTTGAAGAATTGAGAAAATCCTTTGGCTAAACAATCCATTGAAGAGCCATCGAAAGTAGAATTGAAAGTATTGCCCTCACATCTCCGATATGTATTTTTTTGGGACTGATAATACACCACCATTAATTATTGCAAATAACTTGTCGGAAGGGCAAGTAGAGGCCTTAATTAGGATTTTGATGAAGCATGCTAACGCTTTGGGCTGGTCAATCACCGATATTGTAGGGATTCCTCTGAGTATTTGTACTCACAAAATTCAACTAGCTGATGATTGCAAGTTGAGCACTGAGAATCAAAGAAGGCTAAACCCTCATGTGCAAGAAATAGTGAACAAAAAGATCATCAAGTGGCTAGATACAGGTGTGATCTTTCCCATTATGGTTAGAAAGTGGGTAATCCCTGTTGTAATTTGTTCCCAAAAAGGGTGGTATGATTGTAGTGCCGAATGCAAAGAATTAGCTTGTGGCAACTCGTATGGATTACCAAAAACTCATCTCATGGACAGAGAAATACCATTTCCCAATGACCATTATTGATCAAATATTGGATCACCTTGCGGGTAGAGGATGGTATTTCTTCTTAGACGGTTATTCGGGTTACAACCAGATTTCAATATGCTTGGAAGATCAAGAAAAAATCACCTTTACTTGCCCATATGGGATGCTTTCCGTCAATATTGCAAACATTGAGTTGATTACACACTCTTATTGGTCTCTTTTAAGAACCAATTAGAGATCTAAGGTAGGATTAAGTTGTCCAGCTTAACCTCTAAATGAATCACATGCTAACAACACAAATCCATGGTAAACGACAATAAAACAGAGCAATACAATAGACCCACTAATTTAAATCACCACCCAACCCCATAATCACACCCCTAGAAATTGGGGTTTTAACCACCAATCAAGAAAGTGCAGAGATTATACATATCATGATAGCCGTCATGGATGTGATGAAATTAAGCAATTATAATCAACACCCACTTTGATTTCACCCTACACTTGTTAATTACAAGAGAAAAATTTAAAAACTCAACTAAGAACAATACTCAATAGTTTCTCTCTAAGAGTTTGAGAAGTAAAAACAGATAAACCATAGATATATCTATTTTCTATCTCTTCCCAACTATTTATACTTTCTAAAAAGATTCTTCTGCATCCCATTCTGCGACATAAATCGGCTCGCTGAACTCACTCGGCAGATCACCACTTGTAATATCCAGCTCACCTTTTACTAGCTTCAAGATTTAGGTGTTTGAACTCAAATGGACAGATTCGATGGAACATGCCCTTCATGATCGGTGAATTGCCGAATGTCACCTTGTGCACCTAAGATAGCATTCAATTTTACTCTTCGGTCTATCACTTTCGGTGATGCATTTTGGTTCAGCATTAGTAATTCGGTGGATCACCAATGCAACTCTACTTTGCCTATTTACTTTGACACTTGAACTCCAAATAAGATTTGACCAATAAGGCGATTCACCTTTTCGATTAGGAGAACATCATGTTAGGGCTTTCTACCCTTTTCAATGTCGTTTTTCCTTTCTTTCAAATATTCATCCTTGCCTTTTTCCTTTAGCCTTCATAGCTATAAACCATCAAAATATCGTCAGAATAGGACATAATAAGGCATTGAGGACACTAACTGTTGAACTAAATAGACATCAAATGAGTTTAGTACTTATCAATACCCCCAACTTAAACTTTCGCTTGTCCTCAAGTAAATCAAGAACAAAGTTAGTTCAACAAGGGTGTTTACAACAATTCTCAATGAGAGTCAATATGTAAGTGTCACTAAAAAACTACTCTCAGTCAAATGCAACACTCAATCATGATAAAAAAGCTTCAAATGATGCCTAGCAAGTATCAAACCAAGCTCAAGCTCACTGTAGCTTCTTCTCTAATGCAAAACCATGTTTTGATATATGCATTCAAGATCCCTCACATCAAGAACGATTCCATGCTCTCACAAAGCAAATCAATAAAGAAGTTAGGAATCAATACAACTCCTACTCTTAGAACGAGAAATACATGCAATCTTTATCCTATAGGTTTGCCCATATTTGCTAATCATCACACAACCTAATTCATGCAAGATTTCAAGGGTCTTCTAGGCTTGTAATAGGGCTGAGGTTTATGGTATGGCTAATTTTTCTTAGTGACTTCACCTTTTCAAAGCATTGTTGCAATCATCTTCACCTCTTCTCAAGTTCTTTCCATTATTTTTTCACTTGAGAATTCAAACTTTGACTTGCCAATAATTTTATTGGAAGCCCCTTTTATTTCACCAAACATTCTTTTTCGTTTCAATTTCCAAATGTTTGTTCATCACAATCTCTCTCCCTCTCTCTCTCTCTCTCTATCTATCTATAAGGGGGGTTCCTTCTTTTTGTAAAACACTTCAAAGTTGAGTCTCCTTTCATCTTTCTTTGGTTTCCACTTGGATTTCTTTCCTCCTTCCTTTCCACACCCTATTCAAACAAATCAATGCTTCGAAAAGAATTTATGGGTGAGAAGTTAGAGATAATTTTGGCTCAAGAGGATTAAACAAGGTTCTCAATTAACATGTTAGGCTCAAATGGTGCCAAAATGGTTTCACCTCCTCACAAGGTAGTCACAAAAAAGTATGAACATTTAGGATTCCTCTCACAATTTATGCCCAAGTTCATTCGTTGCATTCACCAAAGTCAGACAATCGAACTAACAAAGCATATTCTAGAATTCAACAAGCTTGCTTTCAAGTAAAACCTTACCAGAGAAGGCACTTTAAACACAATTATTTATCACAGCCATACAATATCAAAAGCTTACGTGCGATGTTTATTGCAATGTTGTTATCAAAGTGCAGCTAGACAATACAAGATTCAAAAAGATCATTTAGAAGTGCAACAACACCGATTTCTTCTTGCAATACCAACATTAAACACAATGCTTATCATGGGTACTATCCAAGACATCAATATTGAACACAATCGATCCTCGAATCATTATTAATAAAAACCAAGCATTTCACAGCTTCCAAGTTTATGGGGCAAAGGATAGAGAGACAAAAGTGAAAATAACACTATTTAGCAGAGGGTGGGAACCCTAGGTGCATCACATCCCACCAAAAAGAAAGATGATGTATCCTCATTGGAAATAAAAAATAATTAAGCTTAGATTGAGTGAATCCCTGGTGCATAAAGGCTGATCACATTTGCTTAAGAAGGCGACAAATGGCCCAAGATCGCCGACCAGGTCAGCGAATCGCCGAACTTGGAAGGATTGCCAACCACACCTGTAGCACATGGGAAACCGTTGACCAACTCAGCAAGTTGAATATTGAACACCTAATTAAATAGTCAAATCACCGTATTGTTATGCTCATCACCAGAATTGACAATACCCTCTAAATCGTGCAGCCCATTTGGTGAACTGAGTCGGGTTTGCCCAAAAGCATCGGCAGATCATTAAGTCTAGGATGTACATAGCCGAACTTGACAGTACTTCCACAAAGTTGAGCCGCCCAATAGGTGGACTCGTTGGAGCTTTGCTTAGTGACTTTGGAGAATCGCTGATTTAGGCTAGAGGTCGCCTATCTTCTTTTCATCTTACACAAGTGGCATACATGTTATTGAATACCACTAATACTTAGGTTACCTCCTAAGAAGTTCTTGATTTAATGCCACGACACAATGTGTACATGTTATTAATCATCATCCAAGTACACATCTTCAACAACTCTCACATCACGACCATTCCCAAAGTATACTTTCAATCGTTGGCTGGTAACTTTGAATTTTATACCCTTGGACTCTTCAATCTCAATCGCTCCATTTCTATACACTCAATTTACCCTGTACGGACCAATCCATTTTGATATAAGATTTATTGGGAATATTTTCAATCGTGAATAAAAAAGGAGGACTATCTCACCCACTCTAAACTTCCGATGCAAGATCTTGACATCATACCAACATTTAAATTTCTCTTTATAGAGTGCAGAGATCTCGTACGCCTGTAACCAAAACTCATCCAATTTAAGCAGTTGACCCACACTATTCTTGGCGGCCACTTCCCAATTTAAATTCACCTTCTTCAATGTCCATAATTATTTGTCCTCTAACTCAATTGGAAGATGATAGGCCTTCCAAATACCAATTATGGAAACATGCCAATAGGGGATTTCAAGACTATTGGATAGGCCCAAAGGGCATCATCAAGCTTTCTGGACCAATTAGTGTGGTGGATTGTTGCTCCTATTTGCACACACAAATGTACATGGTCGTACAAGTAATATAGTTCCTTTTAGAAACGAGTTATCGTATCTAAGGGACATGATCAATTTATATTAACTATCTTAATTCCACAATTTAGCAGAAGTATCTTAAAAAGCGTTTGAATGTTGTTTATTTCTACTACAATTAATTCAGTAAAATAAAGTAACTAGTGCAAACAACTTCCATTTGATGTTTTAAACAAATAAGAGACAATTCTAGGGCTGCAGCATGCATTATATTTCATGTATGATATCTCAAGTAATGAACTAAGTTAGGTTATCAAGTTACTGATTTACAAGGTTGATTATATGATCATGGTCTCCCGACCTCTAATCACCTACTCAAATTAGTTGTTTAACTACATCGTTGAGCGGGGATAAACAATCCTAATTGAGGAGAATTTATATTTCATCTTGTTTCGTAACCAAGCTAGGTGATCGTCCGGGCGTCACTCCTAAACACAAATCAACTCAATTTAATGGAAGATCAAGCTTTCTATATCCTCTGGTCTATTACCTTAGTGTCTCCCGAGTTTAAGAGTAGACAAGAGATTTATCTCTATGATGGTCAATCAAGAAATACTAAAACAAGAACATAGAAGTAACTTAAAGCGATAACCATAAATTAATTCAAAACCATTGATACTCAACAATCATCCGTAGCTACAGCCCCAGAACAAGGGCATTTAACCACTCATAATATTAAAAAATGCAAAATAATATTGTTCATGCGATTTTCAAACAAAGAAAGAGTTAGAGAATTGAAACCTATTACAATATGTTAATCCTTGCCCTTGCACACCAAAAATATGTCTGACCCCTACAAAATAACCCTTGGGCCCTATTTATAGAATTTAGGAAAATAATTTCCAATTTTAGCCCAAGAAGGAATCCTAATTAAACCAATTTTCCCCAAAACGTCGGTTAGGCCTTGGGGCAGCACGCCAGATACACGCCTGGAAGCCTGGTACATCTCACTACCAGTGCGCTAAAAAGAGACCTCAACACTTTTAGCCTTGCGCGTCGCACCCCTATTGAGCCACTAAGGTTGTGGCGCCACACCAAGCTTCTTTCTGGGCATCGGTTTGTCGCACTTTCTCCCTTTAATCTCCTTCACAATCACTTCCTTTAAGATTCCTACAAAATAGCTAATCATGTATATTAGCATGTAATAATCGCAATCCTAAGTAAAAATGAGTAAAATATATTACTGAATGTCCTTAAACTCACGTTGAAGATGGGTAATTCGTAATAATTTGACATGTAAATATGCCCCAGATCACCACCCCACACTTAAACATTTGTTAGTCCTTGAACAAATTGTACATTATCAACTCTCACTCTTACCCCTCGGACTCATCACCTCGCTTTACAATCGGCCAAACACATTTAATCATGATTTTGTGGTACTCACTCTATGCAATAATTCACAATTTTAGTTCATCATGATAGTCTACAAATCTACAATTCACAACCTCAATGAATGACTCTTCTTCAATTATTCCAGGCTAATGAAACTTAATAGAAACCACACCAAACAAGAGCATGCACCAAACATATGTCATGAATGCCCGCTCCATTTTAAGTATAGCCTTTCTCTCACACAAACATCATTGTATTTTCAAAATTCACTCTCACACTCACAAATGAAGTTTTCCATATATCCTAACATGCCATAAGCTTGCCCTTAGTGTACTTTAATTTTCACAAAGTGTTACTCATAGAATCAAGAGGACTTACATTTGGTTGTAATGTTCGCTTAAGGTAATGGATGATATATTTAGGTAAAATTAGTGACTCATCCTTCCTAATGCACGTGTTTTGATTTTCTTGCTAACATCCAACACTTTTTTTCCTTTGGTACACTTTATGCATATTTTCCCCATTGTACTTTAAACCTCACCCTTTCTTTCACTTAAGCCCTTATTTCTACAAATAGCTTCTTGTTTTATTTCATACTTTAACAATAGCCACCCTCAACTTAGTATTCTATCCAAGTTGAGGTGTACGATATCCTTGGAGGGTCATTATCAAGGTAACTTCTGAATTAGCCACCCCCCAACTTAGGCTTTTCACCTTAGTCGAAGTGCATAATGTCCAAGGATGGACCAGGGCCAATCACAGATTTAGGAACTACTCATAGGGCATCATTCTTCTACCTTTTCTTTTTCATTCGCCACGAAACCAAGTCTTTCCATCCTATCTACTTTCACCATCATGTTCACTTCTTCCTCTTAACATAGTGCATTAAAGATTACTTTGGGATTAAAAAAAATAATGGTATCAATAAAAGGGATTTGGCTCAATTAAGTGGGTTAGAACAAAAAATCAAGGCTAAAAGGCTCAATGGGGGATATACTAGGGATTTTTCCTTTGGAGGCATACAAAAAAAAATTAAACTTGGATATTCAAAGAAACACCTCAATCATATTCCATAAGTTACATAAGTTACTCATTAGGCACACTTGGGGAAAGTTCTAGATTATATTCAGTGTGAAAACTAAGAAAATACTCGCCACATATGGCATCACAACACATCTAAGGCGACATTCACTTGTAGCATGCTCATATAAATTGCATTACAATGTTTTCACACAATTAAGCCCATATTTATTTATTTTTCATTTACAGTCAAAACAAAGAGATTATGTTTGTTTCAAGGTTACCATCTCAATATTGCAAATCAAAGTGTTACCACCCATGACGTCTGACCAACTATCAAGACAAGGTTTCAAAGTATCCAAAAAGGTTGGTTTCATACTCCTCTACTACTGGTGACTAATTTTCCCTTAAGACGGTCGTCATCCATCCATCATCAGGAACTTTCACTCCTATGACGGCTCTAAGACTCAACAATAATAAGCAGACTATTCATAGTCGATTCAATGGGACTATCCTCAGGAAAAGTACCGAAAACAAAATCAGAGGAACCCTCCTAAAAAATAAAAAGACTCGATAAAGCAATAAACTATATAAAATGAAGTTCAACTTCCACCCCACATTTAAATAAAGCTCTTTCCTCAGTGTGTAAAGAAAAACAAAGTGAAGAGTGAAAGAAAACTCATTGTCGGCTTCCAGGACACGTGTTTTAGATCAGCAAGTCGCCCCATTCGTAGAAAAATCCACAACCATTAAGGCTTCGTCACCATCACCATCGCCCACATCATTATCATCATCTCCGGGGTGAACATCATCCGACTCATCCTCTTCTGATCCATTCTTCTCATCAGCAGTGGCATCATCATCATCATCAATGGGTTCATAGAATGTCAGGCCCATTCAACACATGTACATCACACAATCTATCAACGGGTAGCGCTCCACCAATATCGCCATTTCATCCTAAATCACCGGATTCCCACTAATTCACAGTTTAAGCTTGGCCATCCCATACATTATCCAGCTATCATCCTGGGCTTGCCTATCAATGATAGACAACACTTGCCCTTGAGACTGATAATGCGTTTTAGTCTTTGTGACATAAACCAAGTGGAATACCAAGTGAGGGGCATGGGGAGGACACACATCATGGTTTTATTCTTCAATTTCCAAAGCCCGAAGATACCTACTGAGTAGGCTACCATAACAAAAGCGCCACCATTTATTAGTCCGAAACTTGAGCATATTATGCCTCAAAATAGCACCTGCATTAATTGGCAGACCCTTCATAAGTCGGTAGACCAACACAAATCTTTTCTTTAGTGTCCTCAGTCGTTTGTTTGTACGACAATAGGGTACTCGACACAATCTTAAAAATGGGCATAATGCAAAGTCGAATGTCAACCCAATATCTAACTCTATCGCACATAGCCACAGAGTTCACCCCACATAATGTATGCCTAATATCACGATAAGGGGGTCATTCTATCATGGATTGAAATTTAGAATGATCATAGTTAGGGGCACCCAAAAATTCATTTGATGCTTCAATAGAAAATTGCACACGATTATTACGAATAAGACCTTGATTCCACCTTAAATGATGCCCATTCCAATTAGTATATAATTCAGGCACAAGACTCAAATTATACTCACCTTGATCCATAAAGATGTACGGAAGCCCCAAAGTAGGGACTTGAGCGTGAATGTGAGGAAATTCCACTAGCAATCGCCCTTCATTAACATATTCACCCCCATGCACTTAGCCTCCTGTTGACAATCGTACCACTCCTCTCCATAGTGCATAATTGCTTGCTTATCAAATTTTTGAGGCGGCAACTCGGTAGGTGCCTTACTTGAACTTCCGAAAGCCACCCATTTTCTACTTCACTTAGTACCTACGGTACTTGAAGCATTTTTACCTTTAGGAGCCATTCTCCTACCTAAGTATGAAAGAAAACAAGAAAGAAAAGAGAAGAAAAAAATTATGGGGGAGGGGTCGAGTAGGTAGTGGTGTAGGAGGTGGGTTTTAGTGGGTTTGATTTTTCTTTGGAATATTGTGGGTTTTAGTGGTTGGGAGTGGAGGAAAAGGTAAGAGAAGAAGGTTTTATGAAGAATTAATGGAGGAATTTGGGGAAGAATTGAGTGAAGGAGATGAAGGAAAAAATGGAGAATTTAGAGAGAATTGGGGGAGTTGGTCAGGTAGAGAAAGAAAGATAGAGAGAAAGTGAGGTGGGTTTGGGTAGGTGAAAGATTTAAGGTGGTATTTGAAGTGGGTCCCATGAATTTTTTAAAAAAAATCCGGACAAAGAATGGTGGCACGATAGAGGGCGACGCGCCACACATGAACCCAAAACCGCCCCCAGTAGTTTCCTCGATGGCACAAAGCACCTGATCGACACCTGCACCTTTTGCGCGACACGCAGGTGCTACGCCAGGTACGACTCCTGCAAATCTTCTTGGGGTGACCTAGGCCCAAGGCTCTGCCAGTGCGCCAAAAAAAGTCCCAATACTTGGACCTCTGGCACGGCGCGCCAGGCCTGTGCTTGGATGAGGCTGGGCTTCCTTGCCCGTTTTCTAGTGTACTTGTTTCCTCTTCTATTATGGAGTGGTCTATGATATTCTGTGCATCATTCAAACTACGTAAAAAATATTGGTGGGTTGCCTCCCACCCAGCGCGTTAGTTCTGGTCGTGGTACGATTCTTGTTTTTGTATTTTTCGTTATAGTTCCTAACTATTACAAATAAAACAAACTAAACTAACATCCTACCAAATTAGTAAAGTTTTAAAATTAAGTAAATCTAACTACCTATTACATATCTTTCACGGGTTGCCTCGCGGGGAGCGCTTGGTTTAACATCGCGGCTCAAATCAACTTAAATCATTCATCATTTAGTTCAAGAGCTTCTCGATCGCGATCCGTATTTTCACCAAAGTAGTGCTTGACTATTTGCCCATTCTCCAAGAACAACGGGGCATTTTTACCTTTCAGTTCTACCGCACCATGTTGTGTCACCCTCACCACTTCAAAGGGCCTACTCCATTTTGACCTTACTTTTCTGGCGAATAACTTAAGTTTTGAGTTAAAGAGTAGTACCTTTTCACCTGGAGAAAAAGTGCGAGGAACTATTGATTAACGTTTCAAGGACACTTCATCCAATTCTAAGTGTCAACTCGCTAGTTAGTAGAATAACCCAACTAAATGAGTTGGGGTCGAATCCCACAGGGAGTGGTACGTGCTTAAGATTGAAGAGTCAAGTGTGAATATGCTCAAATCAGTCATAGGAATAGACATTATCGAATAAAAACATAATTCAAATCAGGGGTGACACGAATGTCAAATAAGAGGGTTATGGTTTTAATTAACAACTACAGCAACAACAAATAATACGAAAATAACAATAATGAGACGGGTTCTTGGGATGTGATTCAATTATAGGCTAATGTAGACAAATGGGTAATTTAATTGTTAGAAAATAGATGTAAATTAGTGAATAAGATAGAGTATATAGGAGGCAAACTTTCTCTCGAACAATTTACCCCAAATCAAGTCGATGTCTCTCGAACAATTTACCCCGAATCAAGTCAATTTCTCTTGAACATCGACTAGCATGCAATATAAGAACAGCCTACGCCTTAGTCCATTCACTCTCTCGAGCTGAATTTGTGGAAAAGGGTTTAGGATTTACTCTCTCGAGCTGAACCCATGACAACCCAATACCCATAGACCATCAACCAATAATCTTGGTTTTAAAACCTCTCTCTCGAGCAAGCCAAAAACACGAAGGTAGAATTGCATTTGGAACTACAATTCTTTAATTTAACCTACAATTACTGATTGAAATCACTTCTAAACAACATTTAAACTAACAATTAGAAATACCCATAAACTAAATCAACCCATAATCACATAATCATACCCCAAGAATTGGGGTTTTAGCTAGACATCCTAAAAAGATAGAAATCGTTACCAAATTGTGTTTCCGTCAACTGGCTACGATTAATTTTGTCTTAACCAAGGTCCAAATTGAAGAATCTCAAAGACCCACTTCCAATTCCTCAAAATTGAAAAACTTCAATTCTTCAAAGCCAAGGAAAAATTGTCTCAATACTCAGAATTCTCTCTCTAAAACGTAGAACTCAATATTCAATACTAATCTCTTCTTATCTAAATATTCAAACATGTATTTATAGTCACCAAAAATATGTTGCGAAGAGCCATTCGGCTCAGTAAGTTGGGCTCGCCGATCAACTCGGCGATCCACCGTTTGGTCAATTCCATTGCCTTTCTGCCTTGTCCTCAGCATCCTCCAGGTCTGTAACTTTGGGCGATCTAATTATGCATTGAGGAATTACTCGGCGATCCGCCTACTGCTCCTTTCTATTGCCGACTTGATTTTCTCCTTCAGGGCTTGGCACACTAGAACTTTAGGCGGTCAAATGGCCACTCGGCGACTCGCCAAATGGACTTGGCGATCACCAGACTCTCTTTTCTTCCTTCTTTTAGCTCACTTCGTTCCTTTTTGCAAATTAGTGTCCTTGCCTTGTTCCTCAATCCAAATTCCTGGAAATCAAGGATTTTACATCATTTATTAGCACAAAATAAGCATTTGAGGACACTAAATCATTATAAACAAAGCCCTGAATGAGTCCAAATCTCGGACTCATCAACACCCCCAACTTAAAATTTTGCTTGTCCTCTAGTAAAATTCAAGTTCAGAAGTTCTAAAAGGATGTCTCAAACAGTCCTACACAAGACTCAATCATGAATGCACACAACAAGATTTAATTTACTTATGCAAGGATCAATTGTGCACTCAAAGACTTAAGTTGTGACTCACCCTCATCAATGATTCTCAAGTTCATTATACTTGCTTCAAATGCACGTTCAAGCTCAACAAAGATACTTAATGCCCTCACACAAAGAAGGATTCCATATTCACACACAATGGTTCAACAATTTATAGTTTCAGAATAAAAAACAACTCTCACACTCACAAAGATGAACACATGCATGACTTCACCCATAAGTTTGCCCTTATTTTCCAATCAACACTTATTTCAGCTCACTCAAGATCAAAAAGGTCTTTTCAAGGTTTGTAACGGGGCTGAGTGTAAATGTATGGTCATTTAGGCTCAGTGGCTGCTTATCCTCATGAAATGTGGTATGAACAACACTTCCCTTCCTTTTCTTCATCATTCTCATTAATGCTTAAAATTCACCTCATTATTCACTTTCCATGGACTACCGGACACCCCAATTTTCTTTTGCTTTCACAACTTTATTTCAAAACTTTTTCATTTTTTTTTCATTCACCTTTTTTTTTCTCTTTTCTTTCTGTATGGGGGGTTCCATGTTTTATTCAAATCATGGATCAAGGGGGACTTCTTTGCACTTCTTGATTTACCTTCTTTTTTCACCACACCCCAACTTAGGCTTTTGGCCTAAGTTGGCTATTCCAACAAACCACATCTCATGAGGATTATGGGTGAAGGGATAAAGAAAGGTCACAATTTCATCAAGTTTCTTCCAAGAAAAAGGGTAAGCTCAAAGTGTGTTCAAGCAAAGTTCACACACTCACAAGGTAGGTCACAAAAGAGGTATATTGTCAAATTGTTTCACTCTTTAAAATTGTTGCGTAAGATCATTTCAAGAGCATGCAATACTTAGTCCACCGGACCAACGGAGAAAATTCTAGGTGTCATCACACATGGTTCACATAAAGCTCATCACACAAGGCATTAACACCACTGTCAAACAAGACTCCACACTTTGGCTAGTGTGCAATGTTCATCACAAGAGACTCAATTCAATAATCGTCTAGTCATAACGAGATGCAAAAATTTCACATATGAATGTGCGGCCTCATTGTAGCCGCACATTCATGTTTGTTCAATTGAGAGCACCATTCAAGTCATCGATATTGATCATAATCGATACTCAAATTTGCACAAGAACAGCCATATTCAAACACAATCAAGAAGGGTGGAATTTTTTTTAAAAGGGTCCGAAAACCATTTTCAATAAAAACAATGAGCCATAAGGTCAAATATCCACAACATAGAGTCAAAACACAATATATTGCACAAAACCCAATATATACAAAAATCATCAACACAAAAGGTAAGTAGGTAAAACCTCACCCCACCATAAGCAAAAAAAGAATTTGTCCTCAAATGCAATAAAATATCAAAAAATCAATATAAAAAGACAGAGAGGGAGTTAAAAAGAAAAAGAAGTCATGTCTATGCAGTCGCTCCATTTATTGGGGCATCATTGCCCGGTGTAGTACTCTGATCTTGGGCATCAGTACATGGGGTATCAGGAAGAATGGATCCGGTGATGGTGATGTTTGTCAAAGAAATCCCCTGACCTGAATCTATCATCGCCTCATAAACCTCTGTCAGGCCCTCATAGGAAGCCTGCTCATTAGCAAGTAGCTCCTCATCAGTCTTAGCCTCGGACTCAACAGCTGCCACCTCAAAAACTCGAACCTCATCTCTGGTGGTAGCTGGAGGTACATCTGGATCAACTGGCACATCATGGATCTTTATTTTCCCAAAAATCATCAACATGTCGGTGGACTTCAACTGGTCCATATCTCTCCTCAGCTCAACAATGGCGGCCTTCAGAGCCGTCACCTCATCAGTGACCCTTTGGCCTTGCTCACACACCGATATACATGCCGCAAGGGCATTAATAGTAGAACTCAATGGTGTCACAACATCAACAAGAGCCCTCTCGATCATGCCAGGAATGGTGGCCTCAAGTCAGGAGGCGTGTCTATTAGCAGAATGGGAAACAACAATACCTGATCTAGGGGGCAAGAGAGTAGCAGATGAACTAGGCATCATGGAAGGGGCAGTGCTAGATATACCTGAAGGCCCAAGGGCTGGAGTAGGCAATAAAGCCTCTGCAGGTAGTGTCTGAACATCAACAACTGGGGATGTGTCCACCGGGAATGCCTTCTTCTTCTCGGACTCATCTTTCAAGTACTCCGCCTCAATTCTCTGGAAATTAGTAGAAGATGTGGGAATCACTTCCACATCCTTCTTCTCATCTCTAGGCACCTGAGCCTATCTCCACAGCTCGGTAATCAACATCATAAAGGTAGAGATATTTGGCGTTGCTTGGCCCTCATAGGCATCTCCTGTGAAATAATCATCCCCGAGTTCAGCCTCGTCCCATTAATGATGCAACCAAGACAGGTTGTTTTGGCGTGGCAAAGAATTGACTCGTTCTGGGATGGCATAATGGTATTGCCGATAAAGCCAAACCAATACGTCGCTACTACATTGAGGTCCTTATTCTCAATGGGTACTCTAACCTCTAGCCACTTGGGAGTACCATCTGAGATCAGAGGGGCCAACCACTTCTTCATATTTTCCAATGTATTTGTTCTAATCTTGTATTGACAATCATCCTCAAATCTAGGTGAACATTCTAGGACTGTATTGATGGCAGCACTATCACATTTTACCTTTTTACCGCTGACAACCACAGAGTCAACCGGCTTGAATTTGGCTGCAGGCTTCTTCCCTTGTGGTACCATGGCTCCATAGGCAATGTACAACTCCCGGAACCAATTTGGAACATAAGGACCTCGGGGTCGAGTTAACAACTGGAACTTGTGCGACCTTAGGCAACTCGTGATCTCTGGATATCTGTCAATGACTCCATCAATGGACATCCTTTTTTCCTCTATGATGGTCCACTACCCCTCAGTATTCAGTCTGTTCATAGACAGGGGATGACGACCTTGTACCGGTGGTGCTAGAATCACATATTGTGCTGGAGCAGGAGGAGTGGTAGAGACCTGAGGTGTCCTGATCCTAGATGGATCATTCAACTAGTTGGATTGCAGCTCCGCTCTCTAGGCTAATTGGAGTTCATCGTCAGGCTTAGAAGTGGCAGCTTGAGGATCTTGGTTCTCACCCTCACTCTCAGAAGTGGTGAGGCGAGTGGCATAGATCCGATCATTATCGAAGTTGACCTCCGGTGATGCAGGTGCAGATGCCTTGCCTTTTTCTTTTCCCTTCCCACTTGTGGTGGGAAGTTTGGTAGCTTTAGCATTGGATGCAACTGCATCCTCGTTGATTGTGATTCTCTTAGCCCTCTTGCGGGGCGGCATGTCTTTACTAACCACTTTTGGTCTAGCCATATCTACAAACACAATATAGAAAGTTAAGAACAGTTCAAGAAAATTTGCAGAAAAATAGCTGTAGAGAGACTCGCTGAACCTATCGGCGAGTTGCTGAATCACTTTGGTGAGCTAGATCGGGCTCGCCGAAAGTATTGGCTTAAAAATTCTCATAAAAACTGGCATGTTTGTGATGGGATGGGCCTTTCGGCGAATCACCAACATCATTTGGCGAGCACAGACCAGCCCGCCGAAAGTTACAGTGTATTTAAAGGGTTGGGGCACAGAAAGGGTGATCAAGAAGAAAGATTGGCAAGTCGCCGAGTGCCCTCGGTAAACTACGGCTTCTCGCCAAAAGTTACAGAACCCAAACTCAATTTAAGCATGAAATTAAAGGCGAGATAAGGGGATTCGGCAAACCACCGAGTGGTTCGGTGAGCTCAACCCAGCTGGCTAAACTGCCCAACGTGCCTACTCTCTACCCCAACTTCCAAAAATAACCCCGTAGCCCCTGAAAACAAAAATCAAAACATGCACTCACTTAATTAAACTTAGACCCATACTACCCATGCCCTCGGGATACTGAGAATTCTCCCAGTTTGGCCAAATTTGGCCATTTGAGGACTTACGCCCTTAGGAATGACGTCAACCGCTCCATCATTGGGCAAAGTACATGATTTGGCACAAATGCGGGTTACTTAGACTTCACCCGACTAGACCCAACAACAACAAAACTCAACCCAACAAGATTGATCAATGTTAAGCACATAATTTTGGGAAATCAAAATTTTAGGCAATATAGGCATGATATTCAAATTAAAACAGTCACACAAGCATACAATTATGAATCAGAGAGGCCCAACAGACATCACTAAGACAAGAACAATTACAAATGAGTAAAATTGCTAATGACAAGTTTGGGGTTCGGAAAACCAACCTTTAATGTCAATTAGATAAGTTGAAATGCTAGGCGGCAAAGATATCCAACTCCAAACACACAGTCGACGACCAAAAAGTAGTAAAAACACAAAAATATGGGAAATTATAGTGCGGGTGTGAGTTTGGAAAGTTGAAAAGTAAGGGAATGTGAAATATTTTTTGAACTTTTTAACTTTTGGCCTTTAAAACCGTTCAGTTCTTGCCTATTCGGCGACATTAATTTTGCTCGCCGACCCACTAGGTGAAACGCCGAGTGGGAACTTACCTTGCCTAGTTTTACAGGACCTACAGTTAATGTGGAGGTCCAAACGGTGGAGAAAGTCGTGATTGCCAACCTGTTCGGTGACACGCCGATTTGCTCCTGGACTCGCCGAGTTTTACATATTCCAATTTCAAAATTGCTTGAGTCCAACAGTGGTCCAAGTCAGGCTCGCCGACTTCTTCGGCGAGTTTCCAACTGGACATTTTACTCGCCAATATGCACTTTTCAAACACATTTCCACACTTTAACCTGCACAATCAACACACTATTATTTCAAAATAAAAAAGAAAGTAAATAAAACTTGGGTTGCCTCCCAAGCAGCGCCTTATTTAACGGCGTGGCACGACGCAAGTCTTCACTCAAACTTCATTTTTGGGGTTGGCCATAGTGTCACTAGGCAACCCCCCTTGTTGTCTCGGGTTTAAATGAGATGAAATATGACCCATCTAGGTATACAACTATTTGATAGAGACGGAATGAGAGGTAACCGTATGGCTAAAGGTCGACACATCTTCCTTCATTTCTTTCAAAATTTTGTCGGATCCCTCAACCTTATTGAGAATACAAGAAAGCATATCCTCAGACCGACCACCCTCAGAATCCTTTCCCTTTTGGCGCTCGTGGGGAGAAATGTTCCTGTCCTTCTCCCCATCCCTTTCCTTCCAGGCGGGGTTACGATCCCTCCACTCTATATCACGATCCTTCCAGCCATCATCTTTGTTCCAACCTTGGTTACCACCCTGCCTCGAGTATTTTGAATGATAACCACCTCCTTGGTTGGCTAGGAAGTTCACCTCTTCGTTGTACAATGCTTTAAACTTGTCCTTATCAGGATTTACACACCCAACACCCACAACATTGACACTTCGAGCACCAGCTCCCATGACATTTTTCGACAAAATGTCAAGTTGTGTCATGATCTTTTCCATGTTCTGATCCCTATCTTGGTTTTTCTCAAGTTGCTCATTGGTCAATTTAAACGTGAGAGCGGACACCTGATCTTCATGGGTTTACCAAGCCCGATTAATTGTGGTCATACCATCCAAAAGTTGAGCTGCTATAATGTAAGGTTGTTGCATCAAACCTCCAGGAGAAAGTTGGTTAGATACACCCTTATTCACCGAATCAAGGCTTCAATAAAAATATTACAGCAAAACATTGTCGGGCAAACCATGAGTTGATTGCAGCACCAACTTCATGAATCGTAGCCAAGTCTCATGAATTGGCTCACCCTCCAAACACTTGAAGCTTTGGATGCTATCCCGAAGAGTCGTCATTTTCAAAGGAGGGAAAAAATGCACTTGAAAGGCGGTGACAAGCTCTTTCCACAAAGTGATTGATTCTCGTGGTAATTCAGCCAGCCACTTACATTCTTCTTCCATTAAAGAAAATGGGAACAACCTCAACCAGACCGACTCTTGGGATATGTTCTTGAAGGAGAACAGCCCGCCGACATCAACAAAGTTTCTAATATGCTCATGGGGATCCTTATGAGCCAACCCACCAAACAACCCTTTTAATTGCAAGAGCTGCAACATGGTACTTGTAATATAAAACACATTGTTCCCTTCAGCTGGAGGCAAGCGGATGGCACCAATTCCACCCATTAGATGAGGTTTATTGTCATTAGGCTCGTTGACATCGTTGAGGTTTCCGATGTCATCTTGGTGGCCCACTTAGCTACCATTGCTTCCGTTCACACTCATTTCGTCTGTTCAAAATAGCAACACACAAAACAAAACTAAAAATAAGTAGATTCAACTATGACTAAAAAGAACAAAATTCAACTTAACCAAAGAATCTTAACCAACACCACTCCCCGGCAGCGGCACCATTTTGATTAATATTTCAAGGATACTTCATCCAATTCTAAGTGTCAACGATCGCTAGTCAGTATAATAACCCAGCTAAATGAGTTGGGGTCGAATCCCACAGGAGGTGGTACGTGTTTAAGATTCAAGAGTCAAGTGTGAATATGCTCAAATCAATCATATGAATAGACATTATCCAATAAAAACATAATTCAAATTAGGGGGTGACACAAATGTCAAATAAGAGGGTTTTGGTTTTAATTATCAAGTCCAGCAGCAACAAATAATACGAAAATAATAATAATGAGACGAGTTCTTGGGATATGATTTGATTATAGGCTAATATAGACAAATGGGTAAGTGCAACTGTTAGAAAATAGTTGTAAATGAGTGAATAAGCTAGACTATAGAAGAGGTAAACTTTCTCTCAAACAATTTACCCCAAATCAAGTCGATTTCTCTTGAACATCGACTAGAATGCAAAATAAGAACAACCTATGCCTTAGTCCATTCATTCTCTCGAGCTGAATGTGTGGAAAAGTGTTTAGGATCCACTCTCTCGAGATGAACCCATAACAACCCAATACCCACAGACCGTCAACCAATAATCTTGGTTTTAAAACCTCTCTCTCGAGCAAGCCAAAATCACGAAGGTAGAACTGCTTTTGCAACTACAATTCTTTATTTTAGACCACAATTACTGATTGAAATCACTTCTAAACAACATTTAAACTAACAATTAGCAATACCCATAAACTAAATCAGCTCATAATCACATAATGATACCCCAAGAATTGGGGATTTAGCTTGACATCATAAAAAGATAGAAATCATTACCAAATTGTGTTTCCATCAACTGGGTACAATTAATTTCGTCTTTACAAAGGTCCAAATTGAAGAATCTCAAAGACCCACTTCCAATTTCTCAAAAGTGAAAAACTTCAATTCTTCAAAGCCAAGGAAAAATTGTCTCAAAAGCTTCAAATAGTAAACTGAAGCTATCAATCATATTAATATTACATCTATCTCCACATAGAAGGTACTCAAAATTCTCTCTCTAAAACGTAGAACTCAATATTCAATACTAATCTCTTCTTATCTAAATATTCAAACACGTATTTATAGTCACCAAAAATATGCTGCGAAGAGCCATTCAGCGCAGTAAGTTGGGCTCGCCGATCAACTCGGCGATCCACCGTTTCGTCAATTCCATCACCTTTTTGCCTTGGCCTTCATCATCCTCCAGGTCTATAACTTTGGACGATCTAACTCTGCATCGCGGAATCACTCGGCAATTCGCTAGCTACTCTTTTCTCTCGCCAACTTGATTTTCTCCTTCAGGGCTTGGCACACTGGAACTTTAGGCAGTCAAATGGCTACTCGGTGACTCGCCAAATGAACTTGGTGATTACCAGGCTCTCTTTTCTTCCTTCTTTCAGCTCGCTTCATTCCTTTTTGCAAATTAATGTCCTTTCCTTGTTCCTCAATCCAACTACCTGGAAATCAAGGAATTTACATCAGTTATTAGCACAAAATAAACATTTGAGGACACTAAATCATTATAAACAAAGCCCTGAATGAGTCCAAATCTCGGACTCATCAACTATGTGCTTGTCATGCCATCTTTTTGTCTTCTCTTTGTATAGCTTAGAATTCACATATGCTTGGAACTGAAACTCCTCAAGCTTGTGCAATTGACTTATTCTCTTCTTACCGGCAATCTCAGGGTCAAGATTTAACTTCTCAATCGCCCAATACGTTTGGTGTTCTGGCTCTGCTGGAATATGACATGTTTTTCCAAACACATGTGATAGGGAGAAGTCCTAGTGGGTGTTTTGTAAGCAGTCCTATATGCCCATAAAGCATAATCAAGCTTCTCAGGACAATCTTTTCTCTGCGCATTCACTGTTTTCTGCAAGGTTTGCTTCACCTCTCTATTTTACACTTCCACTTGACCACTTGTTTGAGAATGATATGTTGTCGCAACTTTATGCCGAATACCATACTTAGCAAGAAGATTCTTCACTAAATGGTTAATGAAATGCTTACCTCCATCACTTATGATTTCCCTCAAAGTACCAAAGAAGGTGAAAATGTGTTTCTTGATGAATTTAACCACCGCTCTTGAGTCATTCTTGGGAAGAGATACCACCTCAACCCATTTGGACACATAATCTACAGCCACCAAAATATATTGGTTTCCACTAGATGGTGGGAATGGAACCATGAAGTCAATACCCCACACATCAAAGATTTCCACCTCACGAAAGTTATTTAGTGGCATCTCATGTCTTCTCGATACAGAACCCATTTTTTGGCATTGATTACATCATTTCACATAGGCAATGGAGTCTTTAAAAAGAGAAAGACAAAAAAACCCAAATTGTAGTACCTTGTGCACCATGCACTCTCCTCCATGGTGCCCTCCATACGAACTTGCATGACAACTCTTGAGCACATGCTTGACCTTATATTCCGAAATTCATCTTTTCACCACTCGATCCACTCCTTGTTTGAACAAGAATGGTTCATCCCAGATGTAGAATTTAGCATCGTAAGTCAGCTTCTTCTTATGTTGGGTAGTTGCACCTGGAGGGTACACTCCACTTACTAATAGATTTACTATATTAGCATATCAAGGCACTTGAGAGAAATCCAACGCCATCAACTGCTCATCTAGAAATTCTTCACATATTGATCCCCTTTTATGTATAGGGGAAAAATCTTCTAACCTGGACAAATGATCGGCTATTTGATTCTCGATACCCTTCAAGTCTTTGATCTCAAGGTAAAATTCTTGTAGAAGTAATATCCACCGAATTAGCCTTGGTTTTGCATCCTTCTTGTTGAATAGGTACCTAATAGCTGCATCATAAGTATAAACAATTACCTTGGTACTTATCCAATATGATCTAAACTTGTCGAAGGTGAATACTAGAGCCAACAACTCCTTCTCAATCACGGTGTAATTAGCCTGAGTAGAATCAAGGGTCTTACTAGCACGGTATATTGAATGGAACACTTTATCTGTTCTTAGTCCCAATACTGCACCCACTGCTAGATTACTTGCATCACACATGAGTTCAAATGGTAGCTCCCAGTTAGGAATAATCAAGATTGGAGCTTCAATTAAGTTCTGCTTCAACACCTCAAACGCCTTCAAACACATCTCGTCAAATTCAAATTTCACCTCCTTCTCCAAGAGACTTCACATAGGTCTTGCAATCTTTGAAAATCCTTGATGAATATCCGTTAAAACCCTGCATGGCCAAGGAAACTTCGCACCCCTTTCACAGAAATAAGAGGGGGTAATTTTTCAATCACATACACCTTGGCTTTATCCACTTCTAGGCCATGCTTTGACACCTTGTGACCCAATACTGTGCTTTCTCGAACTAAGAAGTGACACTTCTCCCAGTTAAGCAGTAAATTTGTGTCTTCACATCGAGCAAGTACTTTATCAGCATTCCGGAGACATACCTAAAAAGATTTCCCAAACACAGAGAAATCATTCATGAATACCTCTACAAAGTCCTCCACCATATCATGAAAAATGGCCATCATACACCTTTGAAAAGTCATAGGGGCATTGCAAAGTCCAAATGGCATGTGTTTGAAAGCATACGTACCAAAAGGACAAGTGAATGTGGTCTTCTCTTGATCTTCGTGAGTAATCAAAATTTGATTATATCTGAAATACCCATCTAAAAAGTAATAGTACTCCTTCCCTGCCAGATGATCAAGCATTTGGTCAATGAAGGGGACATGATAATGATCTTTTCATGTGGCCTCATTTAACTTCTGGTAATCCGTGCAAATTCTCCATCCGGTGACTGTTCTGGTGGGAATCAACTCACTTTTCTCGTTCTTCACTACTATCATACCACCCTTCTTTGGTACACACTGCACATGATTCTCCCACTTACTATTGGAAATCGGGTACACAATACCAACATCTAGCCACTTGATCACTTCTTTTCTTACCACTTCCTTCATCTAGGGATTTAGTCTGCGTTGATGTTGTGCACTTGTCCTGTGATACTCCTCCATATATATTTTGTGCATACATAGCGTTGGAATAATCCCATGAATGTCATATATCTTCCAACCAAGAGATTTCTTCCTTCACTTCAAGATTCTCAATGTCATATCAACCTGTGATTTAGACAAGTCTGCAAAAAGTATCACAGGTAAAGTTTCATTGCTACCCAAATATGCATACTTTAGGTGAGCATGCAGAGATTTCAACTCTAAATAGAGTTCTTTTTCAATTGAGGGTTTAGGTGGAGGCCCGAATTCACGATTTGATGATTCAACCGTGCCTTTTTGTGTGCCCACTATGCAAAATTAAGGCAAGCTATCATCTATTAAGCTTCAGAATCTCAACCTATGTCATGTCCCACCAAAACTCTTTCCAAGGGATCCTCGGAAGTAATACACTGTGATTCTATAGCTAGATCCGCAACAGTAATGGCAGACAACTCATCATAGACGAAAGGTAATTTCAATGCGCGATAGACATCAAACACTTCAACCTTATCATGTGCTCTCATGGTTAACTGCCCAACTGCTGCTCACCCCGTGGCTAATAAAGGATGCTGCAAAATAAATGAGACTTCTGGTGGGCTCAAATTTAGGACTACAAAGTCCACTGAAAAGATTGACGATCCCACTCGCACCAACACATCCTTTACTACACCTCTGGCCTTTCAATAGATCTATCGGCCAATTGTAGAATGATAGTGGTTGGTTTTGGACTTCCCAACTCAAGTTTCTTGTATAAACATGCAGGCATGAGATTAATGCTAGCACCCAAATCACATAAACCCTGGGCATGGACACTTTGTCCAATTGTAATTTGCACAGTGAAGCTACCCGGATCCTTCAATTTCTTGGGTAGTCTAGTCTGAATTCGAGAATTGCACTCCTCAGTAAGTGCTACCATTGCATACTCTGTTAGCCTTCTCTTTTTATTTGAGGAACAATCTTCTCAACATTGGAGTTCTTTATCACCTCTTCTGGTTTCTTTTCTCCACTCCCTACCTCAGTATCTTTCTTCTTTGGAGCAAGTTCCTCTAGTTGTTGACCACTTCTAGTACTCACGACATTTAATTGCTTTGGGTTGGGCTCAGTGTCACCCGACAAACCTCCTTGTGGATGCAAGTTGAGTGAATTAACTACTTGCGCAACTTGTTTTTCTAGATTCATCTGTGAAATTTGAATGTTCCTCAAGTTCTAATTTTTCTTATCTACCCTTGCATTGATTTTTGCATTCTCGAAACTGTTTTTACCGATTTCTACCATCAGCTTTTGGAACAACTCTTCAGTAGTCATACCTCATTTCTGCGCACTTTGACTTCCACCTTGGCTATAAATTTTGATATTGTTTCCCATTTTCTTGTTCTCGGTATTGGTTGGACCCTTGCGCTTGATTTTGGTTCTGTTTTTATTTCAACCCCATGAGAAGTTAGGATGGTTTCTCCAACTCGAGTTGTAAGTATAACCATAGATCTGCGTACCTCCATCATTTTGAGCATTACCCATATAGTTCACGGTGTCTAGATTTGATTCATGGTATTCAGTTGCATGTTCTCCACTACCACAGACTCCGCACCAAACAACAGATTATTGAACAACATTTATCGGTGCTTGCTAATTGAGGGCAATTTACTTGAACTGGATTGTTATATTATGGTTCATTGCATCTAATTTTCATTTATAGTAGTAGCTTGATCCACATATAGAATTATGCAGCCCTTTTGTGTCGTGGTCCTTGGTACCTCCCCATTCCATTTGAGGTTTCCCTCTGAGAGTCTGTCTAGGAGGTCAAATAGCTCCCCATGGGTCTTTGTTAAAGCTTGTCCACCTTCTACACTATTAAGAAGTACTTGTGCATTATAATCAAGACCATCAAAGAAAATGTGAGCAAGTACCTCAACCGCCTAGTAGTGATGTGGACAAACAATTAACAATTGGTTCAATCAAGCCCATGCTTGGTACATATCTTCCCCATTTTTTTGCTTGAAGCTTAATATTTCACTCCCCAACCTTACAGGTTTTCCAGATGGAAAGAATCGACTCAAGAACTTTTTTTCTAGATAATCCCATGTGGTAATGGAATTTGGTGGCTCTGTATCTAGCCATTGCATGGCTGCTCCAAATAATGAAAGTGGGAAAGGAGTAAACCTCACATAATCATAGGATACCCCATTAGTAATGTATGCATAGCTTATTTCCAGAAAGTTTTGAATATGCACTTGGGATCCGCTTGAGGGAGATCGGTCAATTTCCCCATTGAGTGAATGGGTTGTACCATGTTCTATTTCAGCTCAAATCTACCGCCTGTTTGTGGTTTTCATATACTTGATGCCATGTTGATGGTGAGTGGGACTGCCACATAACTGACTGGTCTTGCCGGTATAACTGGGGGTACCTCTTGTGCTTTGTTATTGATGTTTTCCGTGGCCACCCTCAATATTTTTTGGGAGACCCTGTCCCAATTCTTGCTGATTTTCTTGATTCGACAACTTTCTTTGTAGTTGAAAGGCTCTTTCAGGTTCGTCGTCTGGGTCAACCAGATCTCCTTTTCGAGCCAGGCTTAAGAACTAAGTGCATACAATACAGAAAATCTAAGATCAAGTTATTAACACTTGAACAACCTAATTATAGACTTAAGAAAATCGAATATAAACTAATTCCTAAGTCCCCGACAGCAGCACCAAAAACTTGTTGCTCCCAATTGCACACGCAAGTGTACGTGGTCGCGCAAGTAATATAGTTTCTTTTAGAAACGAGTTATCGTACCCAAGGGACTTAAGATCAATTTATATTAGCTATCTTAATTCCACAACTAATCAAAAGTATCTTAAAAAGTGTTTGAATGTTCTTTATTACTACTACGACTAATTCAATAAAATAAAGTAACTAGTGTGAACAACTTCAATTTGATGTTTTAAACAAGTAAGAGACAATTCCAGGGTTCCAATATGCATTGGATTTCGTGTATCATATCTCAAGTAATGAACTAATTTAGGTTATCAAGTTACTGATTTACAGGGCTGATTATATGATCATGGTCTCCCAACCTCCAATCACCTACTCCAATTAGTTGTCTAACTACATCATTGAGCGGGGATAGACAGTCCTAATTGGCGAGCATTTATACTTAATCTTATTTCATAACCAAGCTAGGTGTTCGTCTGAGCGTCACTTCTAAACACAAAACAACTCAATTTAATGGAAAATCAAGCTTTCTATATCCTCTGGTCTATCTACTTTAGCGCCTCCCGAGTTTAAGTGTAGAGAAGAGATTTATCTCTATGATGGCCAGTCAAGAAATACTAAAATAAGAACATAAAAGTAACTTAAATCGATAACCATAAATTAATTCAAAACCATAGATACTCAACAATCATCCGTAGCTACAGCCCCAGAACAAGGGCTTTTAGCCACTCATAATATTCAAAAATGCAAAATAATGTTGTTCATGCGATTTTCAAAAAATGAAAGAGTTAGAGAATTGAAAACTATTACAATATAATAATCCTTGCTCTTGCACACCAAAAAGAAGTCGAACCCCTAAAAAATAACCTTGGATCCTATTTATAGAATTTAGGAAAATAATTTCCAATTCTAGCCCACGAAGGGATCCTAATTATACCAATTTTCGCCAAAACGTCGGTCAGGCCTTGGGGCAGTGCACCAGAAACACGCCTGGCAGGCTGGTGCATTGTGTTGCCAGTGCGCCAAAAAGAGGCCTCGCCACTTTCTTCCTGGCGCATCGCTCCCCCGTTGCGCCACTGAGGCTGGGACATCGCGCCAAGCTTCTTCTTGGGTAATTCGTATTAATTTGGCATATAATTATGCCCCAGATCATGTACATTCATTGTTTTGGCTAAGATGCTCTTTATATCCCGATTGGACACCTCAACTTGCCCACTAGATTGAGGATGGTATGGTATGGCGACTTTGTGTTTCACCCCATACTTAGACATACGTGCCTCAAATTAGAGATTGTAGAAATGAGAATCGCCATCACTTATAATGGCCCATAGGGTCCCCAACCTTGTTAAAATGTGTTTCTTGAGGAACTTTGTGACACTTGTCCCTTTAATGTTTTGTAAAGCTATTTCCGCCACCCATTTGGACACATAATGACTGCCACTAAGATGTACTTTTTCCCAAAAGAGCTAAGGAAAGGTGCCATTAAATTAATCCCCCAAACATCAAACAGTTCATTTTCAAGAACTTGTGAGAAAGGTAGCTCATGCCTCCTAGATATACTTTCTTGCATTTGACAGTGAAAAATACACTTGCAAAAGGCATGGGCATCTCTAAATATTGTGGGCCAATAGTAACCACATTGTAGGACTTTAAAAGTTGTATATATGTCTTCATGATGTCCCCTCCACCGGTGAAGCATAGCAGGCTTCAAGTATCTCTTGCACCTTCACTTCAGATATACAATGCCAGATATTATTGGCTGCACATTCCTTAAAAAGAAAAGGTTTACATACTTCTTCACATCAAATAAGAATTTACTCTTCTGATGGCTACTCAAATCTTCAGGTAACAACCCATAGACGATGAAGTTTGCATAATCGACATACCAAGGGGCTGAGGTTTAGGAGATAAACATTAATGTTCATCAGGGAAAGCATTACTAATGTCTCTTCCCTCAACTACTGCAACATCTACTTCAAGCCTTGATAGGTGGCAGACCACTTTGTTTTCACACCCCTTTCTATCCCTCACCTAAAAATCAAATCCTTGGAGAAGAAGCACCCATTAAATTAGTCTTTCTTTATCTTATTTCTTTTTCATCAAGTACCTTAGAGCTACATGATCAGTATGAACAAGAACTTTTTTACCCAATAAATATGCTCTAAACTTTTCAAACCCATATAACATAGCTAACAACTCTTTCTCCGTGATGGTATGATTAATTTGAGCACAATTCAAGGTTTTGCTAGCAAAATAGATGGGATGAAAGAACTTACTCTTCCACAACCCAAGTTTAGCGTCAAGAGTCAATAGGCTAGCATCACACATCATTTCAAAGGGAAGATTCCAATCGAGGGCTATTATTATAGCGGCTAAGACAAGCTTTGATTTCAAGATCACAAAAGCCTTCAACCAAGCAACATCAAATTCAAAAGCACTCTTCTTTTAAAGTAGCCAACACAATTGAATAACCACTTTTGAAAAATCTTTAATAAATCATTGGTAGAATCTAGCATGTCCAAGGAAACTTCTCGCTCCCTTCACTGGAATTGGGGGAGGTAACTTATTAATCGCTTGAATTTTTTCCTGATCTACTTCAATATCATCTCCAAAAGTTTTATGCCCAAGCACGATTCCTTCCGTAACTATGAAATGACATTTCTCCCAATAAAGAAACAAGTTGGAATCCACACATCTTTGAAGTACTGTTTGCAAATACTTCAAGCACTCTTCAATTGAATCCCTAATAATTGAAAAGTTATCCATGAAGACTACCATAGAGTCCTCTACCATATCAGCAAATATTGATAACATGCACCATTGCAAAGTGGCCAGCGCGTTGCACAATTAAAAGGGCATTTACTTGAAATCAAACTTCCCATAGGGTAAGTTAAAGTCATTTTTCTTGATCCTCTGGTGCAATAAAGGTTTGATTGTATCCGGAGTACCCATTGAGAAAGCAATACAGTCCTTTACCCACAAGCCTATAAAGCATTTAATCAATAAAGTGCATAGGGAAATGGTCCTTCTCGGTCAATGAATTCAATTTATGATAGTCCATACACACTCGCCACCCAGTCACGGGCCTAGTAGCGACAAACTCAGCCTTTTCAGTTGGGACTACCGTTATATCACCCTTTTTAGGGACACATTAGACTGGACTCACCCATTGTCTATATACAACCAGAAAAATAACTCTCGCGTCCAACCATTTTAAATCTCCTTTTTCATAAATTTTTGTATCGGTGGATTTAACCTTCTTTGGTGCTCAATGTTTGGCTTGCACCCTTCAGTTAAATTTATCTTGTGAGTGCACACACCAGAGAAATTCCCACTATGTTGGTAATTGACCACCCCAATACTTTAATGTGCCTTTTAAGCACCTTAATAAACAACTCCACTTGCCATTTTTCAAGATCGAAATTATTACCTGTAGTGTGTGGTTGCCCCCCAAGAAAATATATTTGAGATGAGGGAGAAGTACTTTCAAATCTAACTTCAGTGGCTCAATTGTGGATGGCTTGGACGGTGGTGCTTCTTGACTAGACATGTCGAGGTCAAACTTCATTTTCAATGAAGAATGTGAGCGTACACAAACAAGAGCTGCCACAACTTCATCATAATTGCTTATTTGGGCTTGATCATAATTAAGTAACACAAGTGCCACTGACTCCCCACTATATGTGGCTTTTGCAATACTTACTACCGCTTCATCCATTTGATCCAAGTGAGACACAACGTACATATCATTTGGATACTTCATCGATTTGTGAATATTGAAGCTAACTTCTTTGTCATTGACTCTGAACTTCAATTCACCACCTTCCACATCAACCAAAACTTTGTATGTGGCCAAGAATAGTCTACCAAGTATAACTGGTATTTCAATATCAATCTCACAATCTAAAAGTACAAAATCATAGAGAAAACAAACTTATCTACCTTCACCAAAACATCATAGACCATACCAACCGATCTCTTTATTGAATGATCAACCATCAAGAGTCTCATGTTTATCGATTTTGGATCATCAAGCCCAAGGTTCTTAAAGACCATCAATGGCATTAGATTTATGCTTGCACCAAGATCACATAAGGCTTTTGCAAATGTGCAAGAACCAATGGTACATGGAATAGTGAAAGCTCTCAGATCATTTTTATTGAGGACTACATTTTTTTATCATAATTGCACCACAAGTTTGTAGAATTTCAATTGTTTCACAATCTATATTGCTCTTCTTTTTCCTCAACTCTTTCATATACTTTGCATAATCCGACATTTTGGTCAGTGCATCCAGAAAAGAGATATTCACTTTCAAGTCTTTCACTATCCCCTAAATCTTTTAGAACTTTGCGTCATCATCTTTGTTTCTCAATCATTGAGGAAAAGGAGTTATCATGATTTGGGGTAGCATGGGTTGGGATGCAACATCACCATCCTCACATTTAACTTAGGCTCACTTTCAACCTCTTTTGTTTGTGTCTCGACCTTCCCCTTCGGTGGTTCATTATCAGCAACCACCTTTTAGGCATCTACCTTGTCGGGCATTGTTCTATTTTTCAATATCTTTCCACTTTGGGTGACTATGGCTAGCACTGTAATAGCATTCATTGGATTTTCATACACATGATCCATCAAATCTTCATTGGGACTTGAGTACACAAGAGAAGCCCACAAACCCATCTTTTCTTTGAGTAACTTAATGGATTATGAGTGTGAAATCATGGTAGTGGACAATGCTGAAATGTCACTCGTAATCTCTTGCAAAATCATATCAGACCCTTCCACTTTATCAAGAATTTTGGTTAGCAAGTACTTGGTCAAAATGCTCACTAGGTCGTGCAAGTAATGAAGTGGTGTATGCTTGTCATATTCACATTCATTTCCATCCCTATTTCTCTTACTACTTTTGGTCTAACCTTGATTTACAGTAAGCCTTGGATAGCTTAACCATAAACACTCCAATTTGTCACCCCTTAAGTGAAACTTCTCATCATACACATTATGGGAGGCGACATTTAGTGAATTTGCACTACTTCCTATGACATGCTTGGAAAAAATATCAAGTTGAGCTATCAATTTAGCAATTCTTTTGTCACATCATGCTCTTTAAATATTCCCAAATATGGGAGTGATACGTGATCCTCATTAGTGTACCAAGCTTGATTGATTTTCATTATTTCATCAAGCAATCTTGATGCCACCACAAATGGTTGCCTAACAAAAACACCATGAATACGATGGTTAGCCAACTCTTTATTTATCGCATCAAGACTTTTGTAGAAGTATTGCAACAACAACTTGTCCGGAAAACCATGGTTTGGGCATTGTAACAACACCTTTTTAAAATGAAGCCATGCTTCATGTATCGGTTCTCCGTTTATTCTTTTAAAATTTTGAATGTCATCCCTCAATTTCATCACTTTAGAAGGATGAAAGAATCTCTCATAGAATGCTTCAGTAAATTCTTCCCATGAGAAGATAGAATTTGGCGACAACTCTATTAACCACCTAGTAGCTTCCCCTGTCAAGGAAAATGGGAACAACCTCAATCACATTGATTCATAAGAAATGCCCTCAACCGCGAAAGGTCCACACATATTCACAAACTTACGGAGGTGATCGTTAGGATCTTAACACTCAAAACCTCCTAATAATCCTCTCATTTTGATCAGCTGCAACAATGGTTCATTTATGGTAAAGGTAGTATTCTTTTGAACAAGAGGTAACTGAATTTCTCCAATCTCCTTGATGACATTATGATTCCAATCATCCCTCTTTCTAACATCATTATTTTTCCCATGAAGAATATAATTATCACCGTTGTTTGCATTCATTGTTCCACCTACCAATAGGATACAAAAACAACCACATGTGTAAGTTTTTTCAACTAAAAGCAAATTAGTATACAAATTACTTTGCAAATTGAATTCTTAGATACTACTCCCCAGCAATGGTGCAATTTTTTATAACACTCAAACTACTCTCTAAAACAAATTCAAAGAGTAAGCGATCGTAGTCAATAAAAATACCCAATTAAGAGTCGGGGTCGAATCCTACAAGAAGTAGTGTAGGGGTAAGATCCAAAACCTGAATTAATGTGTGGCTAATCTATTATGGTGAATGAGACAAATGGGTGGATTATTCCACCAAATTTAATCAAGATATTTAAAGATCAAGTATAAGAAATAAACATAACAAAATAAAGTTTAAATGATTTAAATCAATTCTAGGGGTGTGGGGGTTTATATTGATGACAACTAGAGGTACAATTGTAGTGCTCAGCAAAGCTCAACAACCATGGGTAAGCTTGGTCATCTTCAATAATTCTAATCTTCTTTAGAGATCATAGCGTTAATTCATAAAATCTCAGTTCGGTCTCTTTTATGTGATTTACAATTTAATCTATTACTTGTTTTTACAACTAGATTCAGCTAAAATGCAAACATTTAGTGGATTACCCGCTCTTATTGGTCTCTTTCAAGCACCAATTAGAGATCCCAAGTAGGATTAAGTTGGACACAATAATCCCTAAATGAATCACATGTTAACAAATCAGATCCATGGTGAATAATAAGAAAACAGAGCAATAAAATAGACACACAAATTTAAATTAATATCCAACCCCATAATCACACCCCTATAAATTGGGGTTTTAGCAACCAATCACAAAATGTGCCGAGATTATACCTATCAAGATAGTATCCAAGGATGTGATGAAATTATGCAATTACAATCAATGCCCACTTTGATTTCACCTTCCAATTATCAATTACAAGAGCAAAATTTAAAAACCCAAATTAAGAGAGATACTCAATAGCTTCTTACTCTATGAGTTCCGAAAGTAAAAACTGGTAAAAGATAAGATAGATTTATTTTCTCTCTCTTCTCAACTATTTATACTTTCCAAAATGATTTTTCTGCATCCCATTTGGTGACATAAGTCGTGCTCACCAAACTCAATCATCGACGGATCATCAATTGTATAATTCAGCTCGCCTTTTACCAGCTTCAGACTTCAGGTGTTTGATCTCAAATGGGCGGACTCGATGGACCACGCCCTTCATGATTGATGAATCAGTGAATGTCACCATGTGTGCCTAAGATAACCTTCAATTTTACTCTACAGTCTATCACTTTCAGTGATGCATTTGGGTTCGCCATTAGTAATTCAGCGGAAAGCCGATTCAAATCTACTTCCCCTATGTACTTTGATAGTTTGACTCTAAACACTGTCTATTTTGGTAAGATTTGACCAATTGGGCTATTCGTCCTTTCAATTAAATGGACATCAGGTTGGGGCTTTCTACCCTTTTCAATCTCTTTTGGAAATTCTTTCAAATATTCATCCTTGCCTTGCCTTTTAGTCTTCACAACTATAAATAATAAAAATATCATCAGAATAGGATATAATTAGGCATTGAGGACATTAATTATTAAACTAAATAAGCCTTAAATGAGTGTAAGTCTACAACTCATCATGTAGCTCTTGGTGTTGTCCTTGGACAACCCAAGAACAAGCTCTTCCAAGTGGTCTATTATGCTAGTAAGACTCTAAATTGTGCCCAAGAGAATTATACTATCATTGAACAAGAGTTGGTAGCTATTGGGTATGGTTTCAAGAAATTTAGAGCTTATTTGTTGGGTACTAAAGTAACTGTGCACACTGACCATGTTTCTCTTAGATACTTGATAGTGGAGAAAGAGGTCAAGCCAAGGTTGATTCGGTGGGTAATTCCACTTCAAAATTTTGATTTTGAGGTAAAGGATAGAAAGGTTTGTGAAAACCAAGTGGCTGACCATTTGTCTCATCTTATTGTCTAAAGAAAGGGATATAGATGAAGCCTTTCCTAATGAGCTTGTTAGGATGCTCTCTCATGGTTCAACACCATGGTATGCAGACTATACAAATTTTGTAGTGTTTGGAATTATACCTGAAGGATTGAGTAATTATCAAAAGAAGAAAGTATCTTTGATGTAACGAAATATTTTTGAGATGATCCCTATCTCTTTAGGGAATGTAGTGATCATATAATCCGGTGTTGTGTCCCAAAAGTTAAGGTAAAAGTGATACTTGAAGCCTTTCATGCATCGCCGGTAGGTGGACACTATGGTGGGGTTTGAATGGTATCAAAGGTTTTGAAATGTGGATACTATTGGCCAATGTTATATCAAGATGAAAATACTTTTCATAATGTGTGCTCAATCCCAAATACAAGGGGGAATCTCTCGAAAGAATGAACTTCCTGTTCCCATTTTTTGATATTAATGCTCTATGATGTGTGGGGGAATAGATTTCATAGGACCCTTTGTAAGTTCTTTGGCAGCAAGTACATCTTGGTGGCGTTGATTATGCTTTGAAGTGGGTAGAAGAAGTGGCTTTACCCAACAATATGGGGAGGAGTGTAACAAAATTTCTATAAGAGGTATATCTTTACAAATTTTACAATCCTCAAGCAATCATAAGTTATAGTGACTTATATTTTTGTAATATCCAATTTGAAGCACTTTTATCCAAATATGGGGTGAAACACAAGGTTTCTACACCATACCATCCCCAAATAGGTGGGAAAGTGGAGGTATCAAACTGGGAGATCAAAAGAATCTTGGCAAAAATGGTGAATATCAATCGCAATGATTGGTCGAGGAAGCTGGAAGATGAACTTTGGGCATATCACACAACTTTCAAATCTCCCATCTGAATGTCTCTAGATCAGTTAGTATTCGCAAGTCTTATTTCTTGCCAATAGAGTTGGAACAAACAACATTATGGCCATTGAAGGCAGTAAATCTGTATTGGGAGATTATATCAATGAATCATGTCAACCAAATCCATGAGTTGAAAAAATTATGACTAAGGGCGTATGAGAACTCAACCTCTACAAATAAAAGGTGAAGCATTGGCATGATGCTAAAATCCTATACCAGGAGTTTCGAGTAGGTGATTAATTGGGTGTTTATTTTTAATTCCCAGTTGAGGCTTTCCCCAAGAAAGTTGAAATCAAAGTGGCCAGATCCATTAAAGGTGATTAGAGTGTTGGGTAATGGATCCATTGAAGATGATAATGTTTAAGGCTCCAAGTTTAAGGTTAATAGGCAACACTTCAAATTGTACTTTGAAGAAAGTCGTGATGTGAGAGTAATTGAGGTAATTTGGACAATGCTTGATAGCATATCCACGTCGTGCCATGATGTTAACTAAAGTAATTTTTGGGAGGCAACCCAAGTTTTTAGTGGGTTTTCAATAATGTGAATTGATGTTGTAGGTGAAGAGAAGTCCCTAAACTCAAGGAATTTACGATAGCTGAAATGTGCCTTGGCGACCCAGTGAGTGCATTAGGTGAGCCAAAATTGGCTCTCTCTTGCTGCTTTATAGTTTTCCATTCGGTTCTATCGGTTTTAGTGGTGTGAGATCTCTTTTTCAGAATCACCAGATAGAATTATTAGTAAACCCGTCTCACCTTGCCCTTTTGAAGCAAGCATCTGAAGGAGCCCTTGTAATTTTTTATGAACAATTTCTCAGTTCGCGAGTCGCTTTTCTCAGTAGGCGAGATTTGTTAGGCTCGCCAATTTAACATTCAAGATTGATGATATGTGAACACATGGTTGGCGAGCTTGAGCTCCTTCTGAGAGTCGTCGAACTAGTTGGTGATGTTAGTCTCAACTCGTCAAATTGGTTCCATCAAGCCACAGAGCCAAAGTTCTCTTGAAGCCTATCCATATAGGGGGATCCTTCTCCTATTATTATTTCATATCTTTACTTTATTTTGCATTGAGGACACTTCTCTTTGCTTTATAGTGGGGTGAGGGCATTTACTATGCTAGTCCTTTTGGTTATATTTTGTTGTTTTATTTTGTTTATTTTATTTGGGTCGTAGTAAATAAATTCTTATGTTTTTTTAGTAGTATAGATATAGTATTGTTGGTTGTTGGTTAGGAATTATGGTTGGTGATGTTTTATACTCTTTCCCTATTGCCCTATAATGGTTGTGATTAGTTTTAATAATTAAAGATCTTGCACACTCATTGTGAACATTCGATTAACGATCATGATCAATATCAATGTATTGGATAATGCTTTTGATGAGAAGTGTGTTTGTGTTGATGTTCCAAGGAAATTCAAATCGCAAGACTCTTGTGAGTTTATAGCATCTCTTGGTGACTAATTGTGTGTTCGTTGTGAGACTTGCAATGATCGTTGCTTGCAAGATTTATCCTATAGAGTTATGCCCAATGATTATGTTTGAAGTGCCTTGTGTGGTGAGAATCACTTGAAAGGCATCTGTGTGGATTCCTAAAAAAAAATTGTTGGTCTAATCGTTTAAGTTTGGTGTATGCAATAAATGATGATAGGCAGAAGTTTTGAAATTGAGCCGAATTATCCTACCTACATTATAACTACCTTATGAGGGTGTGCAACCAGTTTGGATCCAATTAAGCCTAATTCATTGTTGGCAATCTTGTTGAAACCTCTTGACCCAAAAATGTCACTCCCTTTTAACCCGTAAAACCTTTTTGAAGCATTGGTTTGTATAAATAGTCAGCTTAGGCCAAAATCCTAAGTTGGAGGTGTTGTAAGGAAGGAACAAAGAATCTAAGTAAAAAAGAAGTGTGAGGTTCTTGTGGAAAAAATATAGAACCCCTCCATATAAAAAAAAGAGAAGAAAAGAAAATGAAATGAAAAAGTGTGTCACCAATTTGAATTTTTATTATCTTGATTGCATGATGGAATAAAAAGGTTCCCAATAAGTTAAATAAGAAATAAATATTTTGAATTGCATGAGGTGGAGTCTCTTTGTCAAAAGGAAGAAACAAAATAAAAAGAGGTGCAGTTGAGAACAACAACTCTTCGAAAAGGTGAAGTCATTAAGAAATATTGACCATACATTTGCTCTCAGCCCTGTTATAATCTTGAGAAAGGCCTTTGAGATCTCGCTAAAGACGAATGATGTGATGATTGGAAAATATGGGAAAACCTATGGGTTGAAACAAGCATGCATTTCTCTTTGAGATTGTGAGAGTTCCTATTGATTCCTAACTTCATTGTTGATTTTCTTTGTGAGAGAATGGTACTTTCTTTTGTTATGAAGGCACTTGAATACTTGTTTTGAAGCATAGCTTTGCATCATGAGTGAACATTAGTGAGCTTGAACTTAGATTGATACCGGCTAGTCATCATTTGACGATTTTTGTGCATAATTAAAAATTGGATAGACTTGAAATTAGCCTTGTGATAGCACTTGCATGTTGGCTCACAAGAAGCATTATTTGTAGACACTCTTGTTGAACTGATTGAATTCTTGATTTACTTGATGACAAACAAAAGTTTAAGTTGGGGGTGTTGATGAGTCAGATATTTTGACTCATTCGAGGCCTTTTAGTGACACACATAGTGTACTCAAGGTCATTTTATGTCAGTATCTAATGGCTACTTGTTGTTTTGTAGCTATGAAAGCTTAAGGACAAGGGAAGGACGAATATATGCAAAATGAGGCCAAAACATAGAAAAATAAATAAAATGCTCACAAAAGGCATTTGGAGACTTGCAAAAAGTGCTAGACCTCACAGAAAATGACAGAGTCTTCTACTGAAAAGCTCAAGGTAGGTCGTTGAGATGACGGAACAAATCGCAACTCACCAAACTCAATTGGCGAGATAAAAACTACTTGCTAAAAATGACAATACAACTGATCTAAAATGAAGGTAAAAAAGGTGAGAATAGGTGATAGTCGGCAACTCACCGAACGTGAACGGTGAGGCCCATCGAGCTTGCCAACTGAGCTTCAAACACCTGAAGCCTGAAATAAAGAAACAAAAGGCGAGAAAAAGCACCAGTTGGTGACTCGCCAAGTTGCTCGGTGTGCCAGACTTATATTATCGACCAGGTCACGATATGAAATATTGGCTGAGTTTTGGGGAAAGTATAAATAGCTGAGAGGAAACGAAAAACTCATCTTACACTTTCTAAAATTAGAGTATAGAAGAACTTTCCAAGATTTTGTGTGTTATGAAAGCTTGTAATTCATTTTTATTGGAAATTGGAGTTGCGTTTGTTAAATTGAAGTTGTAATTCAATAACTCAGATGGCTGAGAATAATTTTGGTATAATTTCTGTGAATTTCAACATGATTCGCTACAATCCGATTCTAGGGGCGTGCAATTGAAGTTGTGTATTGATTAATTTAGTGGAATTTTGTGTATTTCTCTGTGTTACATTAGATTACATGAATTTAAATTGATTTTCATGCATTAATTTATGAATTGAGGTTGAAAATTTAGTTCTACTTCTACCTTAGATCTGCATATATGATACGTCCAAACATACACTTCGAATAAGAAGTGTAAATGGTTGATGTCAATTAACAGAACTCAACTAGAGTTGAGGTCGATCCCATAGAGAATTTCTTTACAGATAAGGTTTCACTATCACGTTTATTCGAATGTTTTTATTATCTCCTAGACAAATAACAATGGAAAGTAAATTGGGTATGGTAGAATTGTTATAATTACTAAAACTTGCAGTCAAAATCAAGGCTCAAGACTAACAAACTATTTCGTTGTAAGATTGATTCAATTAATTAAGAGAAATCAAGATTGTGTTCACCATAACATTAGTTCTAGTGTTCTCCCGTAATTTGAGTGTCAGGCAAATCAATATTTACAGAATCCTTGCAAGTTTAATTTATCTAACGCTTGTCAGCCTAATCTGATAATGATTACTCATGTTCTCTCGACCTTACAGTGTTACTAACATTGAACCATGCTTGAAATGATATGGTGTTAAAGATCTTTTCTCTCAAACTCAAGCTTTAACTATAATTTGTTAATTTAATTCATCTTTTTCCTAACTGGTATTTTTCTCTCGAACAAATACCAGATACAGGCTCATCTAATGTGTGCACTCACTAAATGAAAATAATATTGACACCTAAAAACTACAGGTTGTAAACACAGACTGCCTTTTACTCGTTTTATGGAATCGCAACTAGAATATTATCATAGATCCCACAACCCTAGTCGTGGTATTTAGCCACTCATGCTTTCACATAAACAATCAGTAATTAGGGATGTAAACATATTGAGAAAGGCTTACGAAAATAATTAGCAAATCAACAATAACTTTGATAATCTGATAGTCTGAATCCAAATTCCAACTGATAACAATAATCAAAAATCCAAAAATCAAAAGTTAAGAGTAATATTGTGTTCTTAGTCGTAAAACGTAAGATAATGAATAATGTTCCAAAAATGACCTAAAGTAATTCGAAATAGAATGTTTAAAATGAGTCCTAGTTGAACTAGGACTGAAATGTCGGGTGGCTTTACGGCCCGTAGAGGGCTTCACGGACCGTGAAGCCTTCCGTGAACTTCTCTCTTGGAACTTCCCAAAAATTGCCCTTCAAACTTGATCACTGGAAAATGCGCCACGACAAGCACGACGGTCCGTAGTGAGGACCACCGTCCGTGAAGTGGTTTGTGATCTTCACTTAGGTTTCAACTTTCTTCCACTCTTCAATGCCTTCACTGGAAGCTGCACCACGACAAGCACGACGGACCGTGGAGAGGTCAACATCCCGTGAAGTTGGTCGTGGTCTTCACTTGTTCAATTCCCTTTCAGCTCTTCTTAGGCCTTCACACTGGTTCAGTTTCACGGGCTCAACCACGGACCGTTATGAAGGTCACAGTCCGTGAAGTTAGCCGTGAACTTCACTTGATTATCATCATTCTCTGCTTCTTTTTCCACTTTTCTACATACATCAGATCATGCGTATACCATTAACAAACATATCAAAGTATACAAAAACACACTTAATTCTAGTATTAGTTCCTCGTTTTTAAGCATCAAATGTTCCAAGATTTCACGGCACATCAACACCTTCAACTTAGAACTATTACTTGTCCTCAAGTGATGATACACAACACATTCAGTCTTCAAAATGTTCAGACACTTTTGAAACTATGCAGCAGCCTTTTTAAACAACACTTGTATCCAAAATCCTGAATCTAACATGTAAGGATCAATATATGACATCTCATTACTTACAGTCAATCATGCTTATGCCTGCGAATTATCAGCTCACACAATCTTCTTTCAAATGCAACCATTGTGTCCTCACACCAAAGAAGTCCCTCGCTCATAATAGTTGGGACTGAGTACGACGCTCACGCTCTCAAAGAACTTCTAACACTAACAACAAACTACCATAGTCTTGCCCTCGCTTTCTACGCTCTATCTTTCAAACACCCGAAATAGAATCACTGTAGGACTTTATTGGCTTGTAACATAGGCTCGCGGCTAGGGAATGGATATTTGGGTTCGTGAGTGACTAATCCCTTGGTTTTCCAAAGTTTCGATTTCACATACTCTTTTCTGAGTGATTCCCTCTTTTTCTTTATTTCAACCCAACCCAGTAGCTATTATTATTTTTTTCTTATTTTTTTCTATTCTTCTCTTTTTTTTATATGCAAATTTGATTAGCACTTAGCTCACTGGTTGAACCTTTTTTTTCCTTTTTCTTTCTGTTCGGATTGCAATCACCTTCAACTTAGGCTTTCGGCCTGAGTTATGATATCTTACCTTCGAAGAACCAAGGATATGATATATGTTGGGTATGAACAACGACTGATTTAAGGCTCAAATTGGGTTCAAGTGATAAGATTTTTATTTGGTTCTATTATTTTTGGATTTATTTTACTAGTTTAACAAAAATAGCCTACTGATCCTTTCCTATCCGGTTATTCTCCGATTCAATCAAAACTACTTAGGCAATTTCTAGTTTCTTCTCCTAGTGTTAGACTTAAATCAAAACTTACACACACACGACACAGGACTGCAATTGTCAGTTTCTTGGCTCACCAATTAATTGGTCAGATTAGCCATGTTCAACATATCAGTATTGAAGTTGTCATCTAAAGATCCTAATAGTCAAACTCAGATTCAGGTCCTAATTTTTCACAGACTAGCTGTTGCACAGCTCAACACACAAAACACCCAAAACAGTAATACATAGAGACAACCTCCATTTTTCTAATAGCTATGGCAGGTTGCTTACCACCCCCTACGTAAATAAAAGGACTTTGTCGTTAGAGTCGATACAGAACAATAAAACACACAGGGTTATGAGGAGGGGTCATACCTACGGCGCTCTAAGCGCCGTTCTTCGGATCAGCATCGGCACCCTTATCAATGGTGCGCTCTCAGAACTCGGTACCTGATCAGGTTGGCCCTCACTTTTTGAGGCAGGTGCTACACTACCAGAAGCTCCAACTAATGTTGTATCTCTCTGTTGCTGTGCAAGGGCTTCTTTTTTTTGAACTTCCCTCTTTGATGTTCTACGAGCTCTCTTTTCTCTCTTGCCGAACTTACTCATGGTGAGTTCTCCCCAAAAATCATCAATGGATTGAGTGGACGGTGCCTGAGTTAGCATTTGCATTAAAGAATCTGGCACTATCGGAGTGGGTACCTATACTGGCTTTTCAGCCAGTTTAACAATTTGAGTTCTCATCTCGGCCAACTGTGATTTGAACTCTTAAGTCTCTACTGAACTGGCAACCTGGAATCGATCTTAGACAAGGTTCTCTAAACCATCCATTCTATTTATTAAGACATCAAGCTCCTTCCGCATCTCATCTTGAATCTTTTTTTTTTGCAGCCAACACCTTTGTCTCTATTAGCTAGGGCATCCAGATTACAATGTGATCTACCAATGTCCTGGTCTGCCGCTGATCTGCAACCAATTTTTCAAGAAAAAACATAGGAATAGTAACCAAAGTACCTGTGGCCTGGGGGGCTGAAGCTGGAGGTGGTGGTGTATCTGTTGACGGTTGTGATGACTCTCTCTACTCTGTGCTTATGTCTGCCTATGGGATCTCAAGTGGTACATGAGGAACAACAGCTAAAGTACCCACAGCAGCAGACTCCGCGCCAAAGAGGATTTGCGACATCCTTGATTTTAGAAACCTGGATGAGTCTGACTGTGTTAAGCCATTTGTCAATCAGCTTGTTTAGGGGGAGTATCCGCTTGTCTACACAATTTCCCTATCATATCAGACAGGGAAATGGAAACCCGACTTTCTCATTCAATGCTCTGTTCCTCATCTCAGTAGCTATAATTCACCCTACATTGACTGGATAACTAGCCATGAGGCAGGCTACCAATGATGCTAAAGAAGGAGACAAGGTGTTGTCGTTTCCTGTAGGTCTCAATTGGGCACGCACAATAGCCCACCACACCTTGGCTGGAAATGATAACGAAACTTTTGGAATTAGTGTTGGCATCGTGGTGACCTAAACTGCATTCTCCCCATCTATGGAAATTTTATTTGCAATCCATCACAAAACCTGCTCGCGAGAAATCTGAAACGCCATAGTAGTGTCACTAGTGACTTCATGATGTTTTCCCTCGAAAAGGCCAACTGAGGCCTGTGCAGAGTATTCAGGGCCATGCAACATCCTATTAATAGTGGCCTCCGAGATATCTACGGACTTGCCCCGAACTATAATAGAAGTCAGTAGACCCCAGGTTATGGCAGTCTCTCTGTCTGCGCTTCGTAGTCTCTATGTCCGCAGCAAAATTCATCAGTGTGGCTGCATACGAGGAGTAGAACTCCCTAGTCAGTTGGTAAGAGATATTCCCCAGGGGAATTGTCCATCCAATCGAACTGATGAAATTGAAACGTCCGATAAATGTCAGGGAATGCTTTAATGTCGGCTACTACTGTCACGACCCGATTTCTCAAGTCATGATGGCACCTACTATAACCCACCAGCAGGTAAGCCAACCCGTAACCCGGAACAACAAGTAATGGGTCTGAGGGTAGAAACTAAACAAGAGTAGGCAAATAATAATATACACAGGCGGAAGCAAACTAAAACATAAATACAAATAAAGATCCCTACCAGAACCTGGAAGTCACTAGTACAGAGCTACTAACAAAATGAGTACAAGTCCCAAAAGTGGACAACAGAGACTGGACTGTCTCGAAAGGTAAAAGAAAAGTCTATATATACAGATGGAGACTGAAATAGTACAAAACGTCGTGTGCTCACTCCCGTCTCCGGATCAGTCTGCTCCAAGCTCGATCAACGCTGACTACTAGTGCCCGGACCTGCATCACGAAATAGATGCAGAGCGTAGCATGAGTACCAAACAACAGGTACCCAGTAGGAATCATAGGCCGACTGAATTTGAGAAGTAAAGGCAATATGAAAAGAAGGAATAACACCAACCGAAGTCAAGAACGAAAGTCTAACTAATAATGGAATGCACACGAGTGTAGAAAGAACTAACTAAAGTAATCTATAAACTAACTATACTTAACTGGACCCCCATAAGCCCAGAAGGTACACTCGTGCGCAGGTTAAATAAAAACCTGAACGGACCCCCATAAGCCCGACGAGTACACAGAAAAACTATAACTA
>JAJOOS010014155.1:0-32750 GCA_029582725.1 Solanum chiquidenum
ACATAACTTCTGGTTGGTGGCCGCAGAAACAATATTAGGAGTAAAAATGTTGACTAATCGTTAATTAGTAGGGGTGGGGGGAGGTATTGATAGGGTTGTAGATTGGTTGTTATTAAAACACTAATTTTGAATTTTAAATATAAATATAATTAATCAATCCTAATTTTAAGGGATGTGGGTATCTTTTATTGTATCTTAAAAAATATATGGTATAAAATATTAAAAGTGGTAATATATGTAATTGTTTGAAAGTAAAGGTAAAATGAGTATATATGGTAGTGATGTATGTCTAGTTAGATAGTTTTTCCATTAAATAATTAAAGAGTAAGGGAGAAATTGAATTTGGGCCTCCTTTTGGACCAATTTCGCTGGATTTTTTGGGCTAATCCAATTCCCCTTTTTGCGTATACATTGGGCGTATATCAGTGTATACGAGCATATAAATCAGCTCTTTTCATGTATCTCTTGCTTCCGAACACATGTATTTCGCCTCAGCCCCGTATTCCCACATTTTCGACCTGTATATTGATGTATATTGAATGCATACAATGTATAATGAATGTATATTGTCCATCTTAGGACTTTTGGAGGGTTGTATTTCGACTACAGCCTTGTACCCTTGTCCATCCGCTTTCAAAACTCGAACATGATGACTGCCGACTCGATAAAAAAAAGGAGTGTTGGGTTTCAATCCAACTCGGAATGCAAGGAGTGAATATAGGAGTCCACAATGATTTATTCAAGGAAAACATAAAAAAAAGAACAAGAATTAGCAGAAGGGGAGTGTAGAAACCAAATTGATTCAACTAAAATAAGAATATCATAGCATTTACCACTAGCAAAGAGGCTATTCACAATATGGTCAAAACTCAATATAATGTTAACATTCTAACCATGGTACAATATGACTTTGACTAAATCAAAACAGATTTTACAAAGAACTAGAGGCAAATAAAATTAATACGGCCACAATACTTAGATAATCCTAGACTTACGTTAATCTTGGAAGGCATCAAGTAGAACGTTAGTAAAATCATTTTTATTTAGTCAATTTTCAACTTCATGGTCACAACTTTAATAAACTTTAAACAAATAAACAATAGATCAATTATAAGAAAAGAAGAAGACAAAACCAGTAGTTATCAAAATATAACATAAGCAAATATAAACTACTTTGATAATTGTTGAAGTGAATCCCACGACCTCCTAATTACCGACATCATAATCTATATGAGTTTAAACAACAAGGCTAACAAGATAAGAAAATTACTAATAAGAAACAAAAAAAATGACCCATTACATTTTGCTCAAGTATTTTTGACTAAAACTTAGACTAAATAGATACATAAATTCGACTTAAACAGGACATGCTACACGAATGAGATAATAAATCCCAAGCAATTTGAGAGAAGTGGAAGAAAGAGACATTCAAAACCAACTTGTGTACGGATAACAAGATCCAATATTTGCATAATTTATGAGTGAAGATGCTATAATATACAAACAGAACCTTGTCGGAACAGAAGGAGCATTAATAAGAAACAAACAACACAAATGAGATCAAACTCCAGTAGCTTGAACTAAATAGCTATTCGGCATATATATTTTTTTTTACTTACTTTAACTCGACGATACTCATCACAAGCTAACTCGGCATGACGGAAAAACAAAGTATATATAATTTGACATTATCATAAGCAAGATTTTAGAGATGCAGACAATTAACAATGGACTAAGATATTCAGTTTCGAATGCGGAATGTGCAGACACCATAAGAAGGGAGATAAGACAGTACATTAATTTACTCACATGATTTGTGCTAACCGAAATAATCAAAAACACCCTCACGTGTCAGATTGAGAAAACAAGCAAATTATATTAACAACTTCAAAACTAAAACAATACTCGTAGGCAACATTATGAGACTAACAATAAAATAAGGAAGATATCAACAGGAGCAAACTAATTCGAGACCCAAACAAAATCATCAAGAAATTCAACAACAATATTCGAGTAACAGGCAGGTTACGCTATCGATTTGCAGTCAAAAGTAAGCTGTAATATTCTGAAAATATCAACAATTGAACACCTCAAACAGTCAAAAGCAAATAATCGACACGCTAAGAATAAGAGAGACCTGGACTGAGATGAATATTACCTTTTGAGGGGTAGCGAGCTGAGATGACGAGAATAGCGATTCCCCCACTCTCTTCGAATACTAAAGGAAGGCTAAGAAAATCTAAACGGCGATCTTCTCGGAACTTAAAATCAAAAGACTAGATAAAAATTAAGTGTAGAAGTGACTATTGCTTCAAAACCAAACTCAAACCGTCCTAATCACTAAGAGTAGGGGGGTTATTTATAGGGGAAGTTGGGGCGATTTAGGGGAGGGGGGAAACTGTTTGAGCAAAAATTCAAAACCTTTTGAATTTTTTCCTCTTTTCAAAGGCAAACGGTAGAAAGTATGGAGATTTCTGACAAAAGGAGACGAGGGGACGGGATGAGTGTGGGTCTGCGGATTTCTCGCCGGATTTTCTGGGTTTCGTTTGCAGCCTTTTGCTTGATGTTCTTGCGTGGAGAAGAAGAAGAAACAGAGTGGGGCGGTCGAGTTTGACTGTATGTTTGCTTTCGTGAATGTGGGTATGTATGTCTTCTGATGGGTTACTTTGATATTGTGATTTGGGCTGCTGGTTGGAAGAATGGGCTGAAAAGAATTGAATTGGAGGAGGAAGTAATGGGCTGCTTGATACCAACAGGCCCAAACTTGGTCTTAAAGAAGTGGGTAAATTCAATTCCAATCAATTTAGTTAAGGTTTAACCATATGAATCTAAATTATAGCCAATTGGATTAAATAAGTTAGCCAAATTGAGTTGGTTTAGCGAATTCGGCTAGAATTAAAATAGGATGGATCAATATAATTAATTCGGCCAAAATTTAAATAAGACGAGCTTATATAAATTAATTAAGGAGCTTCTTAATCTTAATGAAATGAAAATAATTAAATCGATTATAAAATAATTAATTTAATTGCAAACTAATTAACTCAAAATTATAACTATAATTTAAACTTAATTAAATTAATAAAATATTTAACTAAAATGTAAAATCTTTTGTGATGATTTTCAAATATTCTTAAAATATACTAATTATATACATAATTATATAAAACACATATATTATTTAAAAATTATAAAAATGACACAACTATTTAAAATAACTTGCAAAGTATATTATTTTTCTTTTTGTGATTTTATAAAACTAATTGTTTTATTCGCTCGAAACTGAAGAAGCTCAATAATTAATCTATAATGTGGAGGTCTAAAATTGGGTGTCAACAGTCATAAGCAAACATTAAATAAAGGCATAAGGGTAAAATTACCTTATTTCTTAATGCAAGTGCAAATGGAAAATGTGACATATAATATGGGACGGAGGGAGTACTATCTAATTACTCTATTTTTATCCATATAAATTCATCTTTATTTGTTTCATGAGGACCCGTTATTCTTTTCGTTCTATAGTTTAAATAGTGTACCGCATATATCATTATTGTTCTATTTGATTCATACTTTAACGAAATGAAGAAGACTCTTGAATTATAATTGCTTATGGGAGAAGTGTCAACAAAAACTTGAAAAAATATATAGTGGTTCTGTATTTCTTTTTCCATATACATATTGTTTTGATTAGAGTCTTAAAAAGAATGTGTATGTTATTGCGTGTTTTTTTCTTTGTTTATTTTTTGTATGTGTTTTCTCTCTATTAATTTTCTTTGATTTGATTTTCTATAAATTTCTGATTGTTCTAAGTGTATTTTTATTTAGGCTAAAATTAATCTTTTGTGACTATAATGCACATTGGCTAATTACTATCTAAAGTTCTAAATTTACAGTTTGTTGGTTAAAATAAAATTTAAACATTAAAATAAGATCCCTCATATGATGTTTCTTTGTCACAATTTTAAAATTTTATTTGTAATTGTTGCATTTTATTATTCGTTACATGCATGTACACGTAGAATTCTAATTGTTTTAACGATTATATAAAAATTAGCATGGGACACACGTGTAATGCACGTGTCCTGAAACTTGTATATTTATAAAAGAGAACCTTTGGCTCGCCTACGTGGCGTCACCACAAACCAAAATTCTCTTTTAATTTATAAAAGAGAATCTTTGGCCCGCCTACGTGGCGCCACCACAAATCAGAATTCTCTTTTAATTTATTTATTTCCAAAATTAGTCTTCTCCTTTCATGAAAAGTTGTGACATTATGAAAAGTCGTGACTTTTATGAAAAGTTGACTTTAACTAGCCTTCTCTTTTCATGAAAAGTTGTGACATTTATGAAAAGTTGTGACTTTAATGAAAAGTTGCGACTTTTATAAAAAAATTGTGACTTTTATGAAAAGTTGCGACTTTAATGAAGAGTTGCGACTTTTATAAAAAGTTCTGACTTTTATGAAAGGTTGTGACCTTTCCGAAGGGTTGCAACTTTTCCAAATAGTTGTAACATTTCTGATAAAGCACAATAAATATTTGTTCACACTACCCTTTGTTGTCTATAAATTGAGAGATTTCCACTCATTTTAAAACAACTAAAATTCTGAATCTCTTCTTCTTCTTCTTCACAATTAAATATTTGGTTACTTTGCTCCTGTTGAGTGGCTCAATGACACCATTGCTTATGTTACAAATCCTGGTATGTATTTTACAGTAATTAATTTATGCTTATGTTATTAAGGATAAATGATAAGTTGTAATAATTTTTATTTTCCTTTACATTATTAATGTTTGTTACTACGTAATCTTATATGTAAGATAATATAGTGTTTTTGTTTTAATGACTGATAGATTTTAAGTATTATTTTATAAATTTCATGATACTATTAAATTCCCACGCGAAACGCGAGTAATTTTACTAGTTTTTAATAATTTGATTGTGTACTAATCAGTACGGACAAAAAGCTTTCTCAAGGACATTTGATTATTTTATATTTAATTAGATTCCATGTGGTAAATATCTTTTAAATCAAAATAATCACTTATTATAATTGTCACAGTGATCTTTTCTATTGAACTTAATTAGTGCATTTATGCATAAGAAGATTTTAATAAGTTAATGCATGTGTATCCTATAAAGTAGAACCTCTTTGATATCTTTTAGTTTGTTCATGACATGAAAAATTTAAGATCACAAAATTTCAAAAAAATACATACAATTTTAATTTAAAATTATAAATTTTGAAAATCTTTTTTATTTCTTAAAATTTATGCTCAAATAAGCTAGAACACTTAAATTGAGTGAAGTTAGTATATCAATTTTGCGATCATATGCTCTATTATATATATTGATTGTTGGTGGGTTATTGTGATGTAGTGGAAAAGGACATGAGGCCAAGACAACACAAGTTGTGCCAAAAGTAATTCATAAAATTTAATGGTTACCAATCAACTTACCTACCCCTCTTAATTACACATCAAAACCAAACGAAAATTAATGTGAGAATTCTTTTTTTTTTTTAAAAATAAAAAATAAAATTTAAAGCTAATATTTTCGGATATGTTATAATTTATTTTTTGTATCTGCAAAAAAAAGTTGGGGTATATATAATAAATTTTACAAGAAATTTAGTAAAAATAAATTGGGAAAAGGGACGGATTTACCCCCGAACTTCAATAAATGGTATGTATATGCCCTCCATTATACTTTGTGTCCACATAAGCCCCTGCCGTCCAATTATAGTTACACATATACCCCTTTCACTAACGGACCCCTAATTTCTTACACGTGTCTTAATCCTATTGAACTACCCGTTTGACCTTTTTTTTTAACCCATAACCCAACTATCCACCCCATAACCCAATACCCACCCAATTTCCTCTAAAAGGAATCATAATTAAAACACCCAAATTAACACACCAAAATCCGTCCCTTTTCCCTAGTCGGAGGTCCCCGCGTATCTCACACACCAAAACCCCAGTCGTCGCCGCGATTCCAGTTTGTCTTCGTCGATTTCACCTTGCTTGTTATATTGTGAAATGAGTAATTTTGCCATTTATGTATCAACTAAGTTACTATGTTTTGTCTGCAGTGAATGCTCACAAATCCATGTTGCTCAAAATGGTCATGACATTCAGGATTGCCTTGGCCCAACCAACAGTAGTCGCAGAAGCTTCCACTCCTGGGTGAAGGGATCAATTAATGATGTACTAATTCCTATCGAGTCATACCGTATGTATGATCCTTTTGGCACACGCATTAAGCATGAGACACGATTCAACTACGATAGAATTCCGGCAGTTGTAGAACTTTGCATCCAAGCTGGCTTGGATCTGCCAGGATATCCTTCACAGAGAAGGACCAAACCCATCAGAATGATAGGAAAGAAAGTGATCGACATATAGGTGGATTAATTGAGGATCCTAGACCCTCCGTAGACACAAATTCGGCTATTATAGACCTTGATACCCATCGGTCTTTTGAACGTTTTACTCCACCATTGGAGTCGGAGGTGCCACGTATTGCCTAGGAGACGATTGATGCATATGAGAAAGTGAAATGGGGGGTGACAAAGTTGATGAAGAAGTACACTGTCAAAGCTTGTGGTTACTGTTCGGAGGTTCATGCGGGACCTTGGGGTCACAACGCTAAGCTCTGTGGCGAATTTAAACACCAGTGGCGGGATGGGAAACATGGTTGGGATACGCGGGGACTTCCGACTAGGGAAAAGGGATGGATTTTGGTATGTTAATTTGGGTGTTTTAATTAGGATCTTTTTAGAGAAAACTGGGCGGATAGTTGGGTTATGGGTTAAAAAAAAGGGTCAAACGGGCAGTTCAATAACATTAAGACACGTGTAAGAAATTAGGGGTCCGTTAGTGAGAGGGGTATATGTGTACCTATAATTGGACGGCAAAGGCTTATGTGGACGCAAAGTATAACGGAGAGCATATACATACCATTTATTAAAGTTCGGGGGTAAATCCGTCCCTTTTCCCAAATAAATTTGACCATCAAAATAATAAATATGTGTGAGAAGGATCAAATATATCCCTACATAAATAGTTTTTTCAAAAAAATAAATTTAAGTTGATTTGTTTAACTTTCGTTAGAAGAGGATATATGTGAATCGGTTGTGTAACAATAGAGGTATATGTGAGCCACTTTTTTAACGAAGTTATATCAACTTTAAATTACAAAGTTAAGAAGTATATTAAAATATTTTCTCTAGAAAAAAATAATACATGTGTTAGTTGTATCATATACTTTATTTAATATTATTTTTATACATAATAAACCATGATGTTAACGATACAGAATGCCTCAAAGCTCAAGACAAAATGCACCACCAACTGTCATCTTTTTTCTCTTTTCAAAATGAAGACTTTTCGAACAACAAAAAGACAATGATAAATTGAAGCAAATTCATTACTTTCTCAATTAAATAACTGAAGCAAGAGAGTAAGGATAATTTATTAGGGATGTAGAAAGGGGGGCCTAGGTGGGGGACTCAAAAATAAAAGAGCTTAAAATGATAGATTTCTACCCAGCTTATTATAGCGTTAAAAGGGATATCATAAATATGTTTGCTTTACAATCTTGAAAATTTATTTTCTTTGTTTAAATAAAAAAGGAAAAAAATCATTCCTGAACTTTAAATTTAACAGAACGGGATCCCTTCTTGTTATCACACTGAGTTGGAAGTGTAAACAACCACGGTCTTGTCCTCATCCGGTCTTTGGGTACATTAGAGCTGGATGTTCTATTTGCAGCAACTCATGCTTCCTCAAGGAAGGCACAGTAGACAGCTGTACGACTTGGAAATCACAACCTTGCTCCTTACTGAAAGCAATTAAAAAGAATTTTAAAACTCTTGGCCAATTTACGTATTGTAATTACAGACCAACGCACACACGTGTCTATATATATAGGTATACATGAATGAAATCTTTTAGACAAGTACTGAAATATCATGGTTTTATTTGACTACAGAAAGTGATTCCTAAACTTATTGCAAGTGAAAGAAGTTTAAAATTCAATATACCATATATGTCTCACAAGAATTTTTTTATATTTTTATAAATTTGTAGTGTCTGGAATATCAATTAAAAATACCTGCATCATTCAGTTTTTCTAGATTGGCATTTTCTTCCTTCATTCTATTATGCTTTATATGATATCTGCATGTCATGAGGAGTAAAACATAACTTTTTATGCTAATCAAATTCCAGATGACAAGGTTAATAATCATCTCAAGCTTAGGCTAAAAGCAAAGACGAAAATGTAAAAAAACAGAATAAATTAGTATCATAGGATGTTGTATTGCTCCCAAAAACTTCTGATTGTTATCTGTGATTATCATTTCTAAAATTTAGGTTCTCTGTGGAGCTTTAATATAAGGTTATTTATATCCTGAAAAGAAAATTAAACGTCACTAACAGCAAAGTATCCAAAACTTGGGTTGAAATGGGTGTAGGGATGAATTTTTCTACTCTGTTAATGTCCTTTGTATGATTGTATCCTGGGTGTCATCAGAATTGAAGGCGTGAAGATAGAAATGGGTTCCAGAGAATTTTGAAACCGTCAGTTTCTCTGTTTCGCTGACTAATGAGAGTGCCAATGAAGGAAATCTATTTTGCTGATTTATAAGAGTGCAAACTATTACAACAAAATAAGCATCTTGGTAACTGAAACACGAGTTTGTTATCCAACCTTGAAGTCATCCCCAGCAGGATATACTTCCTTGAGTTTCCGCTAGCTCTGAGGTGTCACTAGAGGTTGAGTAATGGACAGAATTTGAAGGAAACCTTATTATCTCCAAAGTTCTCTAATATCAAAACCAAAAAAAATGATGTAATAATGCAGTCACATCAAACTTGAAATCAATGAGGTACAACATTGAGTAAAAAATGGAAGCAGGCTTCAAAGTCATTCTCAATTTCCTTAGATTTGAAGCTTGATGTAACTATTATCAAGTTTTTGTCTACCTGATTGAGAAAGTGATCGAGGTTGCATTTCTTGGACCCTTTATCTCTGTAGAAGAGACGAAAAATGTGGAACAACTTTCATGATGGCGAAAAGCATTTCCGTCTACAAGATTTGAGAAAGAGCATAAGTTAATAGACAAGAAAAGTGAGTCTTAATAGTCACAAAGATGAAGAGTGAGATTTGTCACAGGAATAAATGAATTGCTATTGTGATGAATGATCCAATGCAAATATAAAGAGAAGTAACCATAACTTACATCTGTTGGAGAGCCATTCGTTTTAATCATCACAGGGATTCTCCATCGATGTATATGAAGGGAATTTGAGCAATATTTGGCCAGTATTCCCCCTTGTCAAATTTTAGTAGTGGTCTGAGCAATGGACATTTGGAAATAACTAGTTTAAAGAGGGAAGAGGGCATCCCTTTTACAGGAAGGGACTGGAGATTAGGGCAATTATGGATGGACAGCCGAGAGAGGGAGGAGGGCAGTGCTAATTCGGAAAGTGATTGTAGATTAGGGCAATCCAAGATGGTCAGCACAGAGAGAGAGGAGGGCAGTGCTGATTTGGAAAGTGATTGGAGATTAGGGCAATTCTCGATGGTCAGCTGAGAGAGGGACGAGGGCAGTGCTGATTCGGAGAGTGATTGGAGATTAGGGCAATGGAAGATATCTAGATGTAGAAGCGAAGTGAGGTGCCAAAGATGTAGTGAATGGAGCTCATGATGGTCATGTAAATGTAGCTCTGAAAGAGAGGAGGGAAGCTGCCCTGGTTCCAGCATTGACTGAATTTGAGGTAAATTACCAATACATAGATATTGAAGAAATGTGAGGCTTTTGAGAACTTGGGTGCTTAATGTTTTCAGATTGGATACCTCAAGTCTTCGAATAGAGGAAGGCAACTCCCAATGTTGGTCACTCCCATTATGTTTGATGGCTAACTCTCTGAGACAGGGGAGTCTCTGTAAACACCACTCCTTTACCCCGTTCACTAGTTTCTTGCAATCATCGATCTGAAGGACTTGTAAATTGAAGAGCTCTATCTCTGGCAGCCACTTCAGCTTTTCACAATTCCAAATATTCAAATACGTCAGCGCAGATGGAAGGGTTCCAACTGCCACCCAAAGTTTTTCAAGTTTGCAACAAAACCTTATACTGACACTTTCAGTTGCAGTAGGAATCAAAAACTTAGTAAGGTTGGGGCAACGCTCTACTCTCAAATAGCGTGCTCTTGGGAGCAACTCAGGTGATATATCATCTATAGAATGACATCCCTCCAGTCTCAATTCCTCGAGAAACATCTCACCAACTGGCGCATCCAATTTCAATTTTCGGCAACGAGATATTCTTATTCTCTTCAAGGTAATGGGAAGAATGCTAAAAGGAAAGGAAGTAAGAGAGTTGCAAAAGAAAATAGATAATTCAACAATCTGCTTCATTCCCTCAACTTGGGATCTAAATAGTTGAGCTTCATCAAAAACAACTCCAACCTTAGGAGTACCAATAACTTCAAACCTTTTTAAACTTGAAAGTCGAATAGGTGTCTCCAAATTGAGTTCATGACATCTTGAAATTTTCAATTCTTCCAGAGATGAAAGATTTTCAGGCAACTTCCCCATCAACTTTGGACAATTTTCAATTGAAAGCTTCTCAAGTTTAGGGAACTCGACACTTCCTAGTACGTGCCATTGCTTCCACTCCCGCATATCTTCAAATTCAAGCGTCTCAAGAGAGTTAAAAGGCTTATTGGAGGACGAACTACCAAAGAATTCTTCAGCGACCTCTGTTATTCCATGCATCCCTCTAATGGAAAGGAATTTCAAACAAGGGAGTTCTCCTAGTGCTGGCAAGGAATCACAGTTCTTGCAGTTGCTAAGACACAATTTAACCAGCTTAAGAAACAAAGGATCAGCTAGCCAGTTTGAAAATTGTGTCCCTCTATATCCGGTGATTTCGACTTCTTTTATGTTTGTGTGTGGGCGTAGCCCATCAAGTATGTCTCTTTCAGTTTGTAAATTGTCAGCAGTACTACTTTCACTCCACTCCAAAGATAACTTTTCAACATGTTTCTTCTCCCTCATCTTTGCCTTCAGAGATTCCCTTCTATCAACCACATTTTGCAACTCTAGAATTGATAGAGATCCATACAAGTTCTCTACTTTTCCCAAATCTTCCATTCTCAAACCACCTACAAGAAACTTAGCTCCCACTAGCACATGGAGGCTTTTCAACTTGCTCAGATGTAGCGGCATCTTCAAGCAAGAAGTGTTGCTTATGTCAAGATGACGTAAGTTGATTAGCCTTTCCATCTGCAGTGGTAATTCCTCAAGATAACTACAATGTGACAGGAGAAGTGTCTCCAAGTTATACAATGCACAAATGGAATCTGGCAACCTTTTAATATGTGTCTGAGAAAGGTCCAAAAATCTGAGGAGCTTTAATTTGATAAAAAAGTCATCCGGCAACTCCTTAATCCAGTAAGACAATGATAATGCCCTTAAGGATGTTAGTCTTGGCAATATGTTATGCAGCACCCTCTTGCTTAGGTTAACTGAGTAATTGAGATTGATTGGAAGCAGTGTCCTCAGCTGCTCTGATTTGGAGAGTGGTTTCAATTTCTCAAAGTCCCCTTCTTGTCCCATGGAATAGGACATGTGCCGACTTTGTTCCAACATATGAGATCCTTCGTTCTCTTCCAACCTAATACAAAGTTTTGAAGATGCAATTTGGGCCAAATCATTGACAAGGTCATGCATTAAGAATCCCTCTGATTTCCCTTTAGACTTTGGGACCCTTTCGAACAGTGATCTTGATCTCAACTCGTCAAAGTATAGATTACCTGAACGAAACTGCTGTACAAGACCATTAGCAATCCACAAGTGAATAACTTGGTCTTTGCAGAATTGATAATCTTTGGGATATATTGCACAAAAAGCAAAACATCGCTTCAAATCTGGAGGAAGATCATTGTAGCTCAACATCAATGCTGGTAATATACCCTTCAAACAACTTGGCTGCTCCCATAATTTACTACTTAAAATGTCTGTCCACTCATCCACCTCTGATTTGCGACGTAAAATACCAGCAAGTGTCTTTAGAGCTAAAGGCAATCCTTTGCACTTGTTTGCAATTTGCTTTCCAATCTCTTCAAGTTCTGGATGTTCCTCAGGATCCCTATTTTCTAGTGAATGTCGTTTGAATAATGCCCAAGAGTCGTCAATAGGCAGAGTCCCCACAGTGATTGCACAACGATCCATCTTCTTGGCACACGTCATCTGAGCAACACTCTCCTTACGTGTAGTTACAATGATCTTACTTCCCATATCTCCTTGTACAAAAACATTTCTCAAGTCATCCCACTCATTATAGTTATCATTCCACACGTCATCAAGGACAAGAAGAAACCTTTTCCCCTTCAGGCTTTCCTTCAATTTGACCTGAAGCTGATTAAGATTGTCATTAACCACCAAACCAATTTCTTGAAGTAACCCTTTTGTTATTCTGAAAGCATCATATGCCTCAGAAACACAACACCAAGCTTTCAAACCAAAATGGTTCTTCACCTTCTCATCATTGTAAACCACTTTAGCAAGTGTTGTCTTACCCGCGCCGCCCATTCCAACAATAGGAACTACAGTCAGGTTTCCTCCACTTGCATCTTCAGACAATAAACGGTCAATCAAATCCTTTTTTTCTTTCTGCCTACCAAAGATATCAGATTCATCAACCAAAGAAGTTGAAGGTGTTCTAGTTTCTTGTTTAGTCAAACCAAAATGTTTCTGTAAGCCAAGGTCACCGATTTGCTTTTGCAAATTCTCCAATGTTTCAATAGTGTCTTCCAACTTGTCCTTTATGTTAAGGAAAAAATCATCACTCAAGCAAAGGTTGAGGTCACTTACTTGCTGGTTGCTTGTTTCCACCTTAAGTCTCAAAGCCTCATAATTGACCTCTTCCATTAAGTTTTCAGCAGAGTCCACAGCATGTCGAAGCTCATTAAGCCAGTCGCTCACAGATGGATTTGATGCCTGCTTACTCTCTGCATCACTTAGCACAATCTGAAGACCACGCAAAGTCATTCTCAGATTCTTTAAGAGCTGAACATCATTCATACGCTTCTGAAACATCTTCAGCAGCTCACCCTGAGGAGCAAGCCTATCAAAGAGAACATTCAAAGCTGAAGAGATGAATGCACCACCAACTGCTAAGCCAACCTCCATTTCTGAAATCTGCAAAGCAAAACAAGGAGAACACAAAATGATTTAGAGAAGATAAATGTTTGTATGTTCAATTACTAATAACTTTACTTTACCTGTTGAATGCTAAGAGTAATTTGCAAACAAGAATGATCACTGATTTCTCTCAATCTCTCTCTCTCTCTTTTGCTAATGGTCTTTCTTTTCACCCAACAACAAGAGTCAATAATTGAGGCAAAAGAGAACAGCCATAGAAGGAAAAAAAGAATCAAAAGTCCTTTCCATGAGTATGACTTTTCACCTAACAAGAATGAAAAATATGGTTATGATGGGAAAAAAGTATCTATACTTACAAAACAAAATCAGAAAGCAGAACAAATATAATTGGAGTAGGATGATGATGTTTCGGAAATTACAATTTCTCAATTAATCTGTCAATTTTGATATCTTTTAAATAAAACATATCTATGAGTTTGCTTGGTACTTTAGAATCTATAGTTGGGGCCAGGTAATTCATTGTTCGGATGGTTTAAGATAGAGATGTCAAATAGGCGGGCTGAATTGAATTAGGGAAGGTAAAATTGGAATGAGTTATAAATGGACGGATGAATAGCTATTTGGATCGAATGAGTAGCATTGAAATGAACTAAAATGCAGGTCATATAGTTAACTCATTTACTAAATTTCTTCCACATGTACTGTGGATATTCTGTTAGAGACTCTATATTTGCTATCATATCTACGACTTAACATCTTTTTTCTCAATATTTAATTGTTTGTATTTTTTATATGTTAGAACTTGCTAGGAATATTTCCAAGTCAATTGGAACAAACGAGTGGACAATTAATTAGTTAACCATAACGACTTTTAAATGTTAATGAGGTGATTTTTTCTAAGCAATGAATTGTGTCGGGACCTCTCTACCTCCTGTGCTGGGATAAGATTTACGAACAATCATACACTTCATCATTTTCAAATCACACTTTAAATTTGCAGGACTATATTAAATATATTGTTATTATAGTAAATTGTGCTGTCTATTAACAATATTGAATTATAATCTATTCATGAAGAATTTAACTGCATAAATATTATTCTATTTTTCAATTTGCATGACTCAATTGTGGTTTTTGAAAAGTCAAACCTTTTGCTTTTGATTGTGTATTCGGTCATGAAATATTTGATTTTTCGAGACAAAATTTTTATATTTAAAAATTAGTTGAAAGTACTTTTCATATGGTAATCACCTTGTATTTCTAATTCTACGACTATGAATTCGAGTAATTAGTGAAGTAAAAAGGTGAGAGCTCCTATGAAAAGGATTAAAAAAATTTAATCTTTTTAAAAATATTTCGAGTTTAAATCATTGAAACAAAGTTTAGTAAATTATATACCAAGCACATTCAAATTAGATAAAAACTTATTCCTATATGATATTCAAATTACGTCAATAAATACATGACATGTATTTACGTATAGATTTTTAACACTTAGTTGAAGTTAATAAACATGCATTCTCATATCATTAAATTACTCAACCATAGTAAATTTACCTGATTTGATGCAAATATTCCATACAAGTATGGTGTAGAGTTAAATAATTAATGATGTCATCTTGACTATTGACGTGGAAAATATGAGGGTGGGCCCACATCAATTGTCCTATAGGCTTAGAGTAAACTGACATGTACGAGACTTTTTTTAATCTGATATTTTCTCACGAAAAAAATTACTTTTGCATCGACACTCTTGTTAGATAATTATCGAGGCAAAAACACTTCTTTGTGTATATATCAGTCATCATCTTATTCACAGAATCAAAAACCACAGAGACAACTGGATTGAAGGGGACAACAAGATTGCAAGGGTTGCTATTAGACATTGTTGTTCGTCTGGTATTCCTAAGATACTTGGAACAAAACTTTGAAGAACTTGGTAAGAAAAAAGAAAATTCAAAGAATATTTTCAAAGCTAGAAAATTAAGATTAGCAGAGAAAATAGAATCAAAAACTGATTAGAAACAATATAAAAATATTTTTCTCAAAGAAAGAAAATCGAGCCCACTGAATGCAAAGTGTCCCCTCTCAAGTACCCGAGGTTAACAGAATATATCCTCCCAGGATAGAACGATCTTACTCACCGGTGTATCGGTACCTAAAACCACGGTGTCAGCGAATCACTCAACTGCAGTAAAGTACACTTTGAATACTAGATTTAGTAGTAGAAGAAGTCTAGAAAAATTATGTTCTTAACATGAGAGGGAATCCCTCAATTTATAGAAAACAAAGGGTAGTGTGAAAAGGTTCTTATTGTGCCTTACCAGAAAGGTCATAAACCTTTGGAAAAGTCACAATCTTTCGGAAAGGTCTCCACCTTTCATAAAAGTCACAACTTTTCATAAAAGTCGCAACTTTTCATCAAAGCCACAACTCTTCATAAAAGTTGCAACTCTTCATTTTCCATTCACACCTTTTTAAAACCCAACAAACCCCCGCATGAATTGGGAATGACTCCAAGACAAAGAAACGGACAAGTATGTGTACTTTAAAAGCAAGAATTAATTGCATATGGATAAGTATGTTTCCCCTTGGACTTTCCGTAGTGTACATATGTCGGATATACTCGATCAATCGCTAGATGTGATATCTTTGAACCGTCAAGCTTTGGTGTATACCTAGACAACCATATGTCACACAATTAACCCTTTACCATTTATGGTTCTTATGGTTGTGTTCATTTCAGCCATGAACACCTCCTGGTTTCATGAGTGTATAGAGAGATGGGCTTTTGACAATCATCCTCTTTGAAGCGGCTTACACTTCACACTCACATAGGTGATTTCCAAACGTGTTATTGCGTAGATACACTATTTGGTCAAATCTGTCAAACTTAGCAAATCATTAAAAACTTTAAGCTTTATTAACTCATTAACTAGCCTTAATGTTGTATCCTTGTTCCTGAGCATTGTCTTCATCATGGGAATGTATTGAGTTGGTTGACAATGCCGAACGGTCAGTCACAACTTTGTTTTTCTCCTTGAATCTAGCTCTTGGGATCTCCAGTCTGCTAGATAGAGTAACCGCCATGATGACTTGTCTTAAGCCGTAAATTCATTCCCTTAGATGATCTTTCAACTTTCTCTCTAGTTAGGCCTTTTTTATAAGTGGATCCAACACATTATCCTTTGACTTTACATAGTCAATTGTGATAATTCCACTAGAGAGTAGTTTTCTAACGGTTTTATGTCTATGTCTTATATGACAAGACTTTCTGTTATATATCATGCTCTATGCCCTATTGCATCTTGACTATCAAAGTGTATGCATACTGATGCCAATGGTTTGGGCCAAAAAGAATATCTATCAAGAAATTCCGGAGTCTTTCAACTTATTCACCGACCTTATCTAGAGCACCTAGCTCACAGATCATTGTAGAGCTAGTGATACATGTCTTTTTTGGAAGATTTCCAAGAGACTGCTCCTCTACCAAAAGTAAATACATATCCACTCGTGGAGTTTACTTCATTTGTCCGGTGATCCAATTTGTATCATTATATCCTTTCAACACTGCTGGATATTGTTAAAATACAAGATGTAGTTTTGAGTATTTCTTAAGTACTCCAAAAACAAAAATTCATTGTCATCCAATGAGTTCGATTGGGATCACTCGTGAACCGACTCAGTTCATTAATAGCACATGTTATATCTGATCGCGCACACTTCATGATATACATCATACTTCTCAATACTCTAGCACAATCTAATTGTGAGTCACTTTCGCTTTCACACTATTGAAAGGCAAAGCTGACATTTATTGGATACTTGACAATATTGAAATCCAAACATTTGAACTAGTCAAGTACCTTTTCAATGCAATGAGACCGTGACAAAGATAAACGTTATAGAGTTCTAAGGATTCTTATATCTAAGATCGCATCAGCAACTCCAAGATTTTTCATATCAAACTTGTTTTCTAGCATATGTTTAGTAGCATTTATGTCATTAGTGTCTCTATTGATGATTAACATATCACCAATATACAAACAAACAATGACCTTGTGATTTTAATGTGAACACATTTATCACTTTCATCATTCTTAAATCCATTTGCTTGGTCAAATTTCTTATGTCATTGTTTGGGTGCTTACTTCAGTCCATAATGTGACAAGTTCGCACACTTTGTTTTCTTTACCAGGAACCACAAAACCTTCGGGATGTTCCATGTAAATTTCTTTCTCCAATTCTCCATTTAAGAGAGTTGTTTTCACATTCATTTGATGAATTTGGAGGTCATATACCACAGCTAACACAATTAACATCCAAATGAATGTAATTCTAGTTACTGGCGAGTATGTGTCAAAAAGATCAAGACCTTGTTTTTGTCTTGCTTTATATTTATCAACAGTTTCATCGACTTTCATTTTCCTTTAAAGGATTCACTTTGAACCCAAAAGTTTATTTCCTGGAGGAAGATCAACCAACTTCCAATAGGATTGCTCAAGATTGAACCAACCTCACTATTGACATCATCTGTCCAAAAGGATGAGTCTACAGAAGACACAAGAAATGTTACAAAATCATATTCGAAGGAAGTAGATGTCCTTTGACATTTACTACGCCTCTGAATCTCTTTATTAAGTACATTCTCCTTTTGTTCTTTCCAAGGTCGTTTTGACCTTTCACTAGACTACTCAAGTCTAATTTTACAGTCCACATTCTTAGGTCCTATTTTAATCCTTTTAGGAATTGGAACTTGAATTTTGGCTAGACACCCTCACACTTTGAAATATTTCAAGTTGGATTTTCTTCCTTTCCATTTCTCATATGGAATAGATTGTGTCCTGAACAAACAAAACTTTTTATTGATTTCTTTATAACAAGACAAAACTTTTTGTTGTTCCCTTTTGCGGCAAGGATAGTTCCTCCACACAAGTTTTGTGGTAAACCTGAGCTTATAAGTAATGCAGCCATCATTTCCTTCAAAGTTCGATTTTTTTTTCCATTAGATTGAAGTGAATAGGGCAACAGTTTGATGGATAATTCTACTTTTCAAACATATTTCTGCAAAATGAGGACTTATACTCTCCATCCCTATCACTTCTTATCTTTTTCCCAACTAATTTTCAACTTCAATATAATATTGTCTAGACGTTTCGATTGATTCTTCCTTACCATTCAGCAAATAGACATAGTCGTTTCTAATGCAATTATCAATGAAAGTTACGAGATACTTTTTTCCACCATGAGTTGGTGTTGACTTCATATCACAAATGTCAGTGTAAATCAATTCTAAGGGATTAGAATTCCTTTCAACAAATTTATAAGAATGCTCAGCATACTTAAATTCCACACAAACTTGACATTTTTATTTATTGCACTCAAAATTAGACAAAATTTCTAAGTTGATCAGTTTTCCTTACAAGATTTTGTAATTGACATGTCCCAAGTGTTCATGTCACAAACAGTTTGACTCAAGCAAGTAAGAACAAATAAAAATATTGAGTTTGAAAAACTCTCCGGGAGGTAACTTTTTCTCACAAATATTTGTTCCTATTTCTTACAATTTTGTGTGATACAAACATTGTTTAGAGTCATCACCTTGTCAAATGTTTCAGAAGGACCTTTCCATAACTTTGAATTTGATTGTTATAGAACTACCCATGAACAAAGTTTCATCGGGTCCAATAAAGGCAATATAATTCAAATGCTTCTTTTACAAAACATAACAAATGACTATTCACCAATATTAATGTCTATACAAATAGTTGTATTTAATAGACATATCTTTTCATGAAAAATCACAACATTTCAAGTGACACTTTTTCATAAAAGAAAAAAATCATTTCGAACAAGTATATATATAATTTGGTAGTATCATACTAGTCATGTCATATACTAGTAAACGAGAAACTCAATGACCACAACATCAAATATACTCTAAGAATTTTGTGGGTCTAACATAATACAAAAGTATCATCGAATTTCATATCTTGTGCTCCAAATTTAAATTAGACACTAAGTCTAATTTTATCTTCGTCATAAGCAAAGAACCCCCCACATTTTAAATATGATCTCAAAAATATTTTTTAAGTATTTGAAAATAGTTTTTCCACATATATTTTTTTCTCATGCTATCAAAGTGTCATTGGCAACATGAAATCACTTTTGAAAATATTATTCTACAAAAGAATTATAGTGCTTCAATTCTTTTAGACAATGTTTACACAATGTCAAAGATCATTCCATAGAGGCACAAAATCACAAACTCTAAGTCACTGATATTTTTCCTCTATCACAAATAGACATACCACTTAGAATTTAAAATACTAACAATAAAGACAAAAAAATTTTGTACAATTTGTTTCTATATAACAGTGAAGTTTATAGAAAATCAAAAGTACAACATTGACTTGTTATGTGAAGTTTTAATATTCTTCAAACCAATTGCATGGTCTAATTTATCCAGAGTAGAAAACTACAAAATGTTTTTAGTCTACAAAAATCATACACAATCCAATTTCACATGGAGTACAAAACTACAAAAAAAAAAAAAATCAGTCTCCAAACAGAATTGAACATATTCATAGATTATCACATAGATATGTTTTTCTTTTCAAATAGCCTTCCAACTATAACAACTATAACATTTTGACATACTTTTTTTATCAAACAAAAATGTGCATCTCTCATTCTGCAAACTAAAGAATTTTAAAGGCAACACTTTTTTGCCAAGGAGTTTGCAGATCTTTTTCCAAGGACATACACGATAAGTATCAAAACTGTTAACTTTTAGAAACTATTTTCCTCCTTAGATAAATAATAAGAAGGTTACCTGGTGTAATCTTTAACCGAAATACCACCAATTATTCTAGTACATTCTCACTTCGACCTTGCTAAACAAAGCACTGAATTCTGGAGAAGTAATGCATTAATCTTGTACTTCCATGATATGTTTCTCTCAATCAGTAGAATACAAGAAATACCAACAGTATGGTAATTTCCTTAAGATAGTTGTTCGTCTTGTATTCCTAAGATACTTAGAACAAAACTTTGAAGACTTGGTAAGAAACAACAAAGTTTAAAGAGTATTTTCAAAACTAGAAAATTAAGATTAGCAGAGAAAATAGAATCAGACAAGGTAAGGTACATGATATTTCATGATGGTGAGCAGGTTCTATTGAAAGTGTCACCAATGAAAGGGGTGATGAGATTTGACAAGAAGGGTAAACTTAGTCCTTGGTGTATCGATCCATTTGAGGTTCTTGAAAGTGTGGGGTTGATAACTTATAAATTAGAATTTCCGCACAATTTGTCTGGGGTCCATCTAATTTTCTATATATTCATGTTGAAGAGATACCATAGGGAGGGAGAGTACATTATCCAGTGGTATTCAATCTTGTTAGATAAGGACCTTTAGTACAAATACAAGACGGTTGCAATTCTTGATTGAGATGTTAGGAAATTGAGGACTAAGGAAATAAGGTTTGTGAAGGTTCAAGAAAATCGAGCCCACTGAATGCACAGTGTCGCCTTAAGAAAATTATTCCCCTCAAGTACCCGAGGTTAACGGAATATATCCTCCCAGGATAGAACGATCTTACTCACCGGTGTATCGGTACCTAAAACCACGGTGTCAGCGAACAACTCAATTGCAGTAAAGTACACTTTGAATACTAGATTTAGTAGTAGAAGAAGTCTAGAAAAATTATGTTCTTAAAATGAGAGGAAATCTCTCAATTTATAGAAAGCAAAGGGTAGTGTGAAAAGGTTCTTATTGTGCCTTACCGGAAAGGTCATAAACCTTTGGAAAAGTCACTATCTTTCGGAAAGGTCTCCACCTTTCATACAAGTCACAACTTTTCATAAAAGTCACAACTTTTCATCAAAGTCACAACTCTTCATAAAAGTCGCAACTCTTCTTTTTCGATTCACACCTTTTTAAAACCCAATAGACATTACAAGAATCTCTTCAATATGGGGCAACCTAACCTGGACAGTGGCACTTTGGATTGCATACCAAAGTTGATTACTGAAGAGGATAATGATATGCTTCACAGAGAACCCATAGAGGATGAAATTAAAAATGTTGTGTTCAGTATGAGCGCAAATAGCAGTGCAGGACCTGATGACTTCAATGGTAAGTTTTTTCATACATGTTGGGTTATTATGATGTTTGTGACTTTGTTGCTGAATTTTTCTCTGGAAAAAAACTCACTAAATACTTCACTCACACTGTTTGGCTCTTATCCCTAAAATTGAGTCCCCTTCTAAATTTTCTGAATTAAGGCCTATTAGATTAAATAATTTTTCTAACAAAATTGTTTCTAGAATTCTAGCTAGAAGGCTCAATCCTATTTTACATAGACTCATATCTGTTTATCAAAGTGGTTTCATTCCGAGCAGATTGATTACTGAAAATATCATGCTTGCTCAAGAAATTATTCATGGTATGTCTAAGCATAATACTGGTGCTAATATTGTCATCAAATTAGATATGGCAAAGGCATATGATAGAATGAGTTGGAATTTTCTAATGGATGTTCTTAGAAGATTTAGAACCAATCAGTCTCTCTGGGCTGATTTTATGAAAGCTAAGTATTGTCACAGGGTTCACCCTTCTGTTAAAGCTTGGACCTCTGGTAATTCACAAGCTTGGAAGTTCATGGTCAATGCTAGATAGGTTGTTGAACCTAACATTTTCTGGAAAATTAACAGTGGTAGTTGTAATATGTGGTGGGACAATTGGTGTGAGAAAGGGCCTCTGGCTATTCTGTACCCTGACCATGTGCATAACAACAACGCCAAGGTTATGGACTATCTTGTGGTAACTGGAACATGAATAAATTAAGGGAAGATCTCCCCGAACATATAGTCCTATATATTGCTAACATTTCTATTGGAGATGCTAATGATAATGACTATGTTGTTTGGAACATTAATCAGGATGGTCAATACACAAAATCTTCTGCTTGGCAAAGCATAAGAGAAGTGAGACATAAAGATGGCATCCTGAGTAAGGTTTGGCACAAGTGCTTACCTTTCAAAATATCCCTTCTTACCTGGAGAATGATGCTCAAAAAGCTACCTTTTGATGAGGTACTCCAAAGGTTTGGTAATCCAATGGATACCAAATGCCTATGCTGCACAATACCACAAAATTAATCAATTCAACATGTGTTTAGTGATAGTGAGATGGCTAAGCATATATGGAATTACTTTGAAACCCCCTTGGAATTAATCACCAAGGAGGCAACATTAGGATTCTCTTCAATGCTTGGTGGAATATGAACACTGTCAACAGTGTGCATAAAATGGTACAACAAATCACTCCCATGTGTATGGCATGGAAAATCTGAAAAAATTGGACATCTTGTAGATATGGAGATCAGACCAAATATTTGACATCTAGAATGAAAGTGCAAATTTTATGGAACATCAAAGCAAGCTATTTGTGTTGCCTTCCCAACTTGTGACTTAACAGGAAAATGGGTTCAAATTTGCACAAGAATTGAAAGGTACAGACCTATTGTAAGATGGAGGCAAGTTGTTTGGACCAAGCCTGTGACCGGAAGGATCAAATTCAACACAGATGGAAGCTATATGCAAGAAAGTATTTCCAGGGCTGGCATTGGAGGGGTTCTCAGAGATGACACTGGCCATCTCATTATGGCTTTCTCGATCCCAACTCAATGTAAAAGCAACAATCAGGCAGAAGCAATGGCAGCAATGGTGTAATTGAGTTGGATACAACAAATACAATCTGGAGTTGGACTCAATGGTGTTTACAAATATGCTCAAAGAAAAAGACATCAACAATGTGAAGCTGAAAAACATTATCAAACGAACTGTCAACGCTATGGAAGGGGCAGAAGTGAGGATCTCACATTGCTATAGAGAAGCCAACCAGGTGGCTGACTTCCTAGCCAAATTAGCCTCATCGAGTGGAAATGGTACCTTCTACTTCTCTTATCAACAGCTCCCGAAAGAAGCGAAGGGACTCTTTCAACTAGATAGATGGAAACTACCTTGTATAAGAAGAAGATATGACAAATGTAACTTTTTTGTTAGTTGAATCTTGTATTTTGCTTATTGAATGGAAGGTTATAAGTTTGTTGCCTTCCCTTTTTGATGTCCTAATTTCCACTTTCTATTTTTGCCAGAGGTTAGGTACATGCCCCCCTCTGTTTTTGTGCAACTTATGTTGGAAATTATAGACATGGTAGGGGTCAAGCCAAACCCCCCACACCCAATAGCTTTAAGCTGTGATGGTGATGGCTTAAATTTTTTTTTTAAAAAGTCATCATCTATTTTAAATAAAGTATCTTTTGCTTCATCTTGCTCAATTACTTATATGGTTTCAAAGCTCACATCAATTATTTACGGGTATGCTATCTAGAAGACAAGGTTAATAAGTTGAAGAGTGAGTTAGGAGTGTGACATGATAAATGTACCAAAGGAAGTCGAAGAGAAGAAAAGTTCTCTAGAAGTAGAAATAAGATTATCATGTCAACCTCTCAGACCTTTTATTAAAAAAGACTTGCTAGATTAGAACTGCACATTCGTAGAAAATAATACATCTAATATCTTCTTTGTTATCACACGGATATTATGCTCGGGAACACCAAGACAACATCAATCACACTATGCATATACTCGGGAAGCTGAGTTGAAGCGTAATCAACCATGATCTTGTCCTCATCTGACCTTTGGATACATTAGAGCTGGATGTCCCATTTGCAGAAAGTCATGCTTCATTTCAAGGAAGGCACAGCAGACAGTTGTAGGACTTGGAAATCACAACCTCCTTCCTGAAAGCAATTAAAAATAATTTTAGAACTCTTGGCCAATCCAAGTATTGCAATTACAGACCAGTATACACGTCTCTATATATATATAGCTGTACATGAATGATTCCTCTAGACAAGTAATGAAATACTATCATTTTATTTGACTAACAAAGTGATTACTGAGAGTGAAGAAGTTTAAAATTCAATATATCATATATGGCTCACAAGCAATTTTTTATATTTTACAAATTTGTACTGTCTAGAATATCAATTAAGAATATACCTGCATCATTCAGTTTTTCTTGTAGATTGACATTTTCTTCCTTCATTCTATTAAGCTCTTCACTGTCTGGGATGTCAAACTGCCGAGCCAGATTGTCATACGCTTTAAATAATATCTTACCACTCTCACAGAGACTTCATCTCTACAACTACATATCTGCATATCATGACGAGTAAAACATATGCTAAAAGCAAAGATGGAAATGCAAAACAACAGAAGAAGTTAGCATCACCTCACTGCTGAAAAAGGGACTCAAGTTTTTGCTATCATTTTGGAAAAAACCTATGCTTACATTTGTAAAAAACGAGCAATCTAACTGAAACAACAATTGGATGTTGTATTGCTCCAAAAATCTTGATAATGGAAGTTTACTTATTGCCTAGAACTTCTGATTGTTATCCGTGATTATCATTTCTAAAAAATTTCTCTATGGGGCTATTTATATCCTGAAAAGAAAATTAAACATCATTAATAGAAAAGAGATAGATCATTCTGATCACACAAATTTATTAATAAACAGTTCAAACCATAAGCATAATGTTTACAGTTGGCAATAACAAAACTGCGAACCTATCTTAATCACTTACACTTTTCTGTCACGACCACATTGAAGTTACTGTCTATTCAACAGAGAATTGCAGAAAAATTTTCCTTTTACCAACTGAGCTAAGAGCTGTAATTATTGTTACCAAAATCCTGACAAAGAAGAGGATAAGTGAAAATAGTAATCGTAGACCATTCACTACAATGTTTATCTTGTTTTGTATGGCTACCAGTCTCTGTCGAACCCATAGCTTCCTCTCTACCTCCACCCATGTATGAGAAGAACTAGAATGAACTGAAATACACATACATCAATTAATCAGTAATAACAACATTAAAAAATTACGCTAACAAATTTCACTCCTCAAAGTCTCCCCTGTTTCTTATACATTTTACATTGCATTTACAGTTTTCTCTAATCATTGGCATCCAAAAATTCCGAATTCTCAATACTGAAAGTCCAATAATTGTGTCGTCTTTTGCTTTCTGTCTTGGTATCCAGAGTAAAAAGAACATCATTGTAGCATCCTAGGCAAATACCACATCGACTAAACACAAGAGATATGTTAATTGCTGGTATATAAAGAAGTGACCTTAAACCCAAGTGACACGTTTAAAGTTGTGCGATACTAGGACCCAAATTCAACATACAAGCTATTACATTCATAGTCTTGGTGTACAATCCAACATAAGAATACATACCACTTGAAGGTTCAACAACTTTCGCTTCTTGACTTGAGCAGAGAGACCTTCGAAACTTTTCACTTCCTAAATAGTTGTTGAGCCTTGTAAAAATCCTAACAATGAAAAAGTAATATCTTTACTTATAATCTATTACCATAATGTACAATATGTCTCTTATTTGTTACATTAAATAACTTTTTGCATTTGGATTCAAGAAAATTCCAAGTCAAAATCAGTTCTTGCTTTGCATATACTATGCCAAGATTAAAGATGCCACCATAGTTTGGTATGCATATAGTGGTAACCTCATGCCACGAGGCTCAATCGCAGAGTTAAATCCTCAAAATGGACTAATTCTCCGCGATCCTAAAGGGAAAATGATCATTTGGAGCACTTGTCGGATTGGTTCTAATGTTGCTTATGCTATAATGAATGATACAGGAAACTTTGTTCTTGTTGGTGTTGATTCTTCAGTTTTATGGGAAAGTTTTCGATATCCTAGTGATACCATTATGCCTACTCAAATACTAGAGATTAACAACAAGCTGGTTGCTCGAAAATAGGAGGTGTCAACACAAGTCTTTGATTATTCCTTTTCAAGATGACGAGTGAGATTTGTCTTAATAAAGTTGTTTACACCTGTAATGAATTGCTATAAAAATCTTGCTGCCGTATATTAAACAACCAACAGCAGAGCAAATTATCTCAATTCCTACTTATACTAGATTTCTTTTACAATGTCTCGATGCAAATATAAAGATGTTTCCTTGACTTCACAGAAGCAATAGATGATACACACTGGTAAAAAAGATTTAACAAAGAAAAAGAATTAACCAAAAATCAATAGATACTAAGGAAATAGAATAACTTACCTCTATCGGAGCACCACTCGTTTTAATCATTACAGGTTCTCCCAATCAATATTTATGGTGGAAGTATTAGCAATTTTTCGTTAGTAGCCGTGATTTGAGCAATAGACGCTCCACACTGCTCAACAAGATTTTAAAAAAGGAAAAGAATAAGCAAAAAGGCAAAGGAAAGAAAACAAAAATAAACAGCTTTTAAGGGAAAAGAATAACTTACATTTGTTAGAGCACCATTAGTTTTAAGCATTACAGGTTTTCTTGATCGATCTCTATGATGGGAATTTGAGCAATATTTGGCCAGTATTTCCCCTTGTCAAATTCTAGTAGTGGTGTGAGCAATGAACAGTCGTTAATAACTAGTCTAGAGACGGAAGAGGGCATCCCTTTTACTGGAAGGGATTGGAGATTAGGGCAATCTCTGATGGTCAGCTGAGAGAGGGAGGAGGGCAGTGCTGATTCGGAGAGTGATTGGAGATTAGGGCAACGGAAGATGGTCAGCTGAGAGAGGGAGGAGGGCAGTGCTGATTCGGAGAGTGATTGGAGATTAGGGCAATTCTCAATGGCCAGCTGAGAGAGGGAGGAGGGCAGTGCTGATTCGGAGAGTGATTGGAGATTACGGCAATTTCTGATGGTCAGCTGAGAGAGGGAGGAGGGCAGTGTTGATTCGGAGAGTGATTGGAGATTATCGCAATTCCAGATGTGTAGACTTAGAAGTGAAGTGAGGTGGCAAAGATGTAGTGAATGGAGCTCATCATGGTAACATAAATATAGCTCAAAAAGAGAGGAGGGAAGCCCACCTTCTTCCAGCAGTGACTGAGTTTGAGGTAAATTATGAATATATAGATATTGAAGAGAGGTGAGGCTTTTGAGAATTTGGTTGTTGAATGTTTTCAGTTTGTGTATGGTAAGTCTTTGAATTGAGGAAGGCAACTCCCAATGTTGGATCTCTTCGTCAGAGCCATCATGATAGATCTCTAACTGAGTGAGACAGGGGAGTCTCTGTAAACACCACTCCTTTCGGCGGTTCACTAGTTTCTTGCAATTATTGATCGTAAGGACTTGTAAATTGAAGAGCTCTATTTCTGCCACCGAAAGTATTTCAAGATTCCAACATTCACGAATATAGAGACTTTCAGTTGCAGTAGGAATCAAAAACCTAGTAAGGTTCTCGCAATACCGTACACTCAAAATGCGTGCTCCTGGGAGCAACTCAGGTGATATATCATCTATACAATCACAATCTTGGAGTGTCAATTCCTCGAGAAACATACTCATCTCACCAACTGGTGGATCCAATTTCAATTTATGGCAACGAGATATTGTTATTCTCTTCAAGGTAGTGGGCAGTATGCTAAAAGGTAAGGAGGTAAGAGAATTACAATCACTAATATCTAATTCAACAATCTGCTTCATTCCCTCAAGTTGGGATCTAAACAGTTGAGTTTCCTCAAAAAGAGGTGTCCATGAAATGCTCAATTCTGTCAGAGAACAAAGATTTTCAGGCAACTTCCCCATCAACTTCGGACAATTGTCAATTGAAAGGAACTCAAGTATAGGGAACTCCCCACTTCCTAGTACATGCCATTGCTTCCACTCCGGCATATCTGCAAATTCAAGCTTCTCAAGACAGTTAAAAGGCTTTTTGGAGTATGAACTGCCATAGAATTCTTCCGTCACCTCTGTTATTCCATACATCCTTCTAATGGAAAGGATTTTCAAAGATGGGAGTTGTCCTAATGCTGGCAGGGAATCACAGTCCTTGCAGTAGCTAAGAGACAATTTCACTAGCTTAAGAAACAAAGGATCAGCTAGCCAATTTGAAAATTTTGTCCCTCTATATCCGGTGATTTGGACTTCTTTTATATTTGTGTGTGGCTGTAGCTCCTCAAGTATCTCTCTTTCAGTTTGAGAATCGTCGGCAGTACTTTCACTCCACTCCAATTTTAACTTGTCAACATGATTCTTCTCCCTCATCTTTGCCTTCACAGCTTCCCTTTTATCAACCACATTTTGCAACTTTAAAACTGCTAGAGATCCATACAAGTTCTCTACTTCACCCAAATCTTCCATTCTCAAACCACCAACACTACCTACAAGAAATTCAGCTCCCACTAGGACTTGGAGGCTTTTCAACTTGCTCAGATGTAGCGGCACGTTCAAGAGATAAGTGCTGCTTATGTCGAGATGACGCAAATTAATCAACTTCTCCATCTGCAGCGGTAGCTCCTTAAGATGATTACAAGATGACAAGAGAAGTGTTTCCAAGTTATACAATACACAAACGGAATCTGGCAACTTTTCAATCCTTGTGTCAGAAAGGTCCAAAAATCTGAGGAGCTTTAATTTGATAAACAAGTCATCTGGAAACTCCTTAATGTCATAAGGTGACAATGATAATGCCCTTAAGGATGTTAGTCTTGGCAGTATGTTATGCAGTACCCTCTTGCTTAGCTGAGATGAGTAACTGATATTGGTTGGAAGCAATGTCCTCAGCTGCTCTAATTTGGAGAGTGGTTTCAATGTCTCAAAGTCACCTTCATATCCCATGGAATAGGACATGTGCCGACTTTGTTCCAACATATCATCAGATCCTTCATTCTCTTCCAACCTAATACAAAGTTTTGAAGATGCAGTTTGGGCCAAATCATTGACAAGGTCATGCATTAAGAACCCCTCCGATTTCCATTCAGACTCTGGGACCCTTTCGAACAATGATCTTGATCTCAACTCGTCAAAGTATTCCTTACCTGAACAAAACTGTTTTACAAGACCATTAGCAATCCACAGGTAAATAACTTGGTCTTTGCAGAATTCATAATCTTTGGGATATGTCGCACAAAAAGCAAAACATCGCTTCAAATCCAGAGGAAGATCATTGTAGCTCAACATCAACGCTGGTAATATACCATTCAAACAATGCTGGTCCCATATTTCACTTCTTAAAATGTTTCTCCACTCATCCACCTCTGATTTGCCGCGTAAAGTACCAGCAACTGTCTTTAGAGCTAAAGGCAACCCTTTGCACTTGTCTGCAATTTTTTTCCCAACCTCTTCAATTTCTGGATGATCCCTATTTTCTAGTGAATGTCGCTTGAATAAAGCCCAAGAGTCTTCACTAGACAGAGTCCCCATGGTGATTGCGCAACGATCAGCACACATCATCTGAGCAACACTCTCCTTACGTGTAGTTACAATGATCTTACTTCCCATAACTCCTTGTACAAAAACATTTCTCAGGTTATCCCACTCACTATAGTCATCATTCCACACATCATCAAGGACAACAAGAAACTTCATTCCCTTCAGGCTTTCCTTCAATTTAACCTGTAGCTGATTAAGATTGCCGTCATCCTTCGAGTCAAATGAGCCAATTCCTTGAAGTAACCCTTTCGTTATTCTCAAGGCATCATATGCCTCAGAAACACAATACCAAGCTTTCAAACCAAAATGGTTCTTCACTTTCTCATCATTGTAAACCACTTTAGCAAGTGTTGTCTTACCCGCGCCGCCCATTCCAACAATAGGTACTACAGTCAGGTTTCCTCCACTTGCATCTTCAGACAATAAACGGTCAATCAAATCCTTTTTTTCTTTCTGCCTACCAAAGATATCAGATTCATCAACCAAAGAAGTTGAAGGTGTTCTAGTTTCTTGTTTAGTCGAACCAAAATGCTCCTTCAAGCCAAGGCGACCAATTTGCTTTTCCAACACCTCCAATTTTTTAATAGTGTCTTCCAACTTAAGAAAGAAATCATCACTCAAGCAAAGGTTGAGGTCACTTACTTGCTGGGTGCTTGTTTCTTCAAGATTTTGATGCTGACCTTCCACCTTAAGCCTCAAAACTTCATAATTGACTTGTTCTATTAAGTTTTCAGCAGATTCCACAGCACTCTGAAGCTTATTTAACCACTTGCTCACGAGTCGATTTGATGCTTGCTTATTCTCTGCATCACTTAGCACAATTTGAAGACCAAGCAAAATCTCCTCCAGCTTCTCTAAGAGCTGAACACCATCCGTATGCTTCTGAAACATTTTGAGCAGATCACCGTGAGGAGCAAGCCTATCAAAGAGAACATTCAAAGCTGAAGAGATAAATGCACCACCAACTGCGAAGCCAACCTCCATTTTACTGAAATCTGCAAAGCAGAACACAAAATGATTTTAAGAAGTTTGAGAAGATGAATGTTTGTATGTTCAATTACTAACAACTTCACTTTACCTGTTGAAGCTAAGAGTAATTTGCAAACAAGAATGATCACTGATATCTCTCAATCTCTCTCTTTTGCTAGTAAATTTGCAAACAAGAAGTTGTAATTGGTAAAACTATGTTTGTTAGTGCCTATTCATTGCTTTCTCAATTGGTAGTTGTAGAAAGCGGGGACCATTTAGAGACCAAAGTCTTGTATCATTTAATTAAACATCAATACAAAGGTTCAGCTGTGCTATTTTGACATTTTTGGCTAATTCAGCCAAATACATAGATGTGTGCAACACACTCGCGGATAACATCTCGATGTTTATTGGAGCTCAATGTTAAGTGACAGAGTTCCTTCAAGAAGCACATTAGCAGTTCTAGAAATGTTGATTGAACTTTTTGTCCTCTTGATGCAAATTGATACTAAGAAATATAGGACTTTGATGTCAAATTGATGTTGTAATGTAATAGGGACTCTTCTTCACAAGTTTTAATCCCGTTGAAGGTCAAAGCTCTTTTCATTTAGTTTCTTTATTTTTTGCTAATCATATAAATCATATTCTTTAATTGATGTTCAAGTATTTGATCTCTCACATGAAATTCTACCACTAAAATTTTCTTTTTAACAACTTATAAGGTAATTTTTTTAATTTCAAGTGTAAACAAGACGTGATGCTCTTGGAGACAATTGAATAGAATTTTAATTTAAAATGCGCCAATACAAATAAGGTGCGCGACATGTTTTTCTAACAATTTTTCAATTCTTTTGCAGGAGTAATTTTTAATTAATTTGATTGTGTACTAATCAGTACGGACAAAAAGGTTTCTCAAGGACATTTGATTATTTTATATTTAATTAGATTCCATGTGGTTTACCTTTTAAATCAAAATAATCTCTTATTATAATTGTCTCATCATGTGTGATCTTTTCTATTGAACTTAGTGCATATATGCATCAGATGATTTTAATAAGTTGATGTATGTGTATTCTACAAAGTAGAACCTCTTGGATACCTTTTAGTTTGTCCATGACTTATTATGGAAAATTTAAGATTACAAAATTTAAAGAACACATACTTTTTTAATTTAAAATTATAACTTTAAAAATCTTTTTTTATTTCTTCAAATTTGTGCTCAAGTAAGCTAGAACACTTAAATTGAGTGAAGTTAGTATATCAATTTTGCGATCATATGCTTTATTATATATATTGATTGTTGAGTTATTGTGATGTAGTGGAAAAGGACATGAGGCCAAGACAACACAAGTTGTGCCAAAAGTAATTGATAAAATTTAATGGTTACCAATCAACTTACCTACCCCTCTTAATTACACATCAAAACCTAACAGAAATTAATGTGAGAATTCTTTTATTTTATTTTTAAAAAAAAGAAGAAAAAATTTAAAGCTAACATTTTCGGATCTGTTGTAATTTATTTTTTGTATTTGCAAAAAAAATTGGGATATATATAATAAATTTTACAAGAAATTTAGTAAAAATAAATTTGACCATCAAAATAATAAATGTGTGAGAAGGATCAAATATATCCCTACATAAATAGTTTTTCAAAAAAAAAAATTAAATTGATTTGTTTAACTTTCGTTATAAGAAAAGGGTATATATGAATCATTTGTGTAACAATAAGTATATGTGAGCCACTTTTTTAACGAAAGTTATATCAACTTTAAATAACAAAGTTAAGAAATATATTAATACCTTTTCTCTATAAAAAAATAATACATGTGTTAGTTGTATTATATAATTTATTTAATATTATTTTTATACATAATAAACCATGGTGTTAACAATCCAAAATATCTCAAAGCTCAAGAGAAAAATGCGCCACCAACGTCATTTCTTTCTCCTTTCAAAATTAAGACTTTTCAAATAACAAGAAGACAATGATAAATTGAAGCAAATTCATTACTTTCTCAATTCAATAATTGAAGCAAGAGAGTAAGGATAATTTATTAGGAATGTAGAAAGGGGGGCCTGGGTGGGGGACTCAAAAATAAAAGAGCTTAAAATGATAGATTTTGTCACTCCCCGAGACTACCCCGAGACGCGGACACGGGACCTAGGACCACAAGTGATCCCAAGCTAACCCTGCTGTCATGATCATGAGCATACTAAAGATAATAAACTGATGCGGAAACTAAATCATAAATAAAATGAAAAGATGGGGAATACCCATATACTATAACTGAGATA
>JAJOOS010014156.1:0-30727 GCA_029582725.1 Solanum chiquidenum
ATTTTCTTATCTATTTTTATATAGCTAGCAAGGAGTGTATCTTGTGACATAAAATATTCTCAAATTCAAATGAACACAAAATAATAGGAAAAAAAAAATATGGAACGATACATAGCCAATGAAGAAGGAAGACGAAAATATATTTTCATGCTATATTCACTATATTGTTCCATTTGATTAAAATCTCTTGTCATCAACACTTTAGTCTCTTCATTTATTTTTACTTACATATACATTAAAAACTAATTATTATCATGTCTATATTATCATATTATAAGTAAAAGCGAAATTCTATTTTTGAAATAGTGGATTTAACATCAAAACTAATGATTCAACGGACAACGTTGATGCCCGTTGTTTAAGCAAACTCAGAAAGAAACTGCTTCATTTGGGGGTAAATATAAAAAATAAAAAATCAAAGAAGAAATATCTTACCCAAATCATGTGACTTTATTCATATATGTTTATTATTGTTGTCTTTTCCACAACTTTTTGTCACTGTTCACTCATGGAAATCAAGAAAAAATACGAGTGTGCATTTATATATGATTTGCTACAATTTATTCACCGGCTCTTTCTTATGTGGTACCTCGAATTTCGTTGAATTTTGAACTTAATCAACTGTTGCAAATAACCCCTAGATTTTTTAAAAAGAAGAAGAGTAGAAAACTTTCAAAAATCGTAGTTAAAAGTGAGAGGAAACCCTCTATTTATAGCTAACAAATTGTAGTATGAATAGGTTCTAATTGTTCCTTATTTGAAAAGTAACAACCTTTCAAAAAATTCACTGCTCATCGGAAAAATCACAACTTTTTGCAAAAGTCACAACTCATCGGAAAAGGCACAACCCTTCGGAAAAGTCACAACCCTTTAAAAAAATCACAACCCTTCAGAAAAGTCACAACTCATCTGAAAAAGCACAACCCTTCGGCAAAGTCACAACTCTTTGAAAAAATCACAACCCTTCGGAAAAAGTCACAACTCATCAAAACCCGTCAAAAAAGTCGCAACCCTTTGGAAATGTCACATCTCTTTGAGAAAATCACAACCCTTTAATATTAAAGGGTATCCACATTTAATATAATACAAATAATTATATTAATAAATAACATAAATTGAGTACTTTTAATTGGGTGTATTATAGTAATTCAAAATTCAATTCAGGAGTTCATGCTTTTAAGGTAGTATAGATAGATAGATATGTTGAAGACTTAGAATAGTTTTCTTTGTCTCAACTCTTTCTTTCACTACTACGCACTAAAAATATTATTTCACACTTCTCATCTTTTTTAGGATCCTTCGCAAAGGAAGAAACACTACACTACTATTTATAGGTGAAGAAGTCTTCCATATAATCATTGGGTAGAATGAGGGGTAGCAATGTGGGTCGATAAATGTGATAGATGTTACATAAGTTACAAGACACTAATGACCATGACAGTTACAAGAACTAATGGTCATATACGTTACAAGAACCAATAGTCATCTTCTACCATAATTTATACCCACTAACATGTGCACTTTATATTTTATTTTAATAATAAAATGCATATACACCAACAATTACAGAAGACCCTAGACTCAAATTCAGCAAAATAGCAAAATCCATTTTCTTCATAGGTTCTTGAGGAAATTACATTATAAACGGCTTCGGATGTCTTGGAGGTAATGACCATCATTGAGAAACCTACCAGAACCTCAGGCACAACTCTACAACATCAATGTTTTCTAATTTCAACAAGGCTACTTTTCATCTGACAATTAATACTAACTTCTCCTTCTTGTTTTTTAAATTTCTCAAGTGTAATGCTTGGAAGAATCCTTTGGAACGTGTTACTTCATGATCTAATAGAAAAATCCATTTTCTTCATAGGTGCTTGAGGAAATTACAATATAAACGGCTTCAGATGTTTTGGAGGTAATGACCATCATTGAGAAACCTACCAGAGCCTCATGCGCAACTCCACAACATCAATCTTTTCGAATTTCAACAAGGCTACTTTTCATCTGACAATTAATACTAACTTCTCCTTCTTGTTTTTTTAATTTCTCAAGTGTAATGCTTGGAAGAATCCTTTGGAACGTGTTACTTCATGATCTATCACGACCCAAAATGGTTCATGAGTGAAATCCACAGTACTAAACATTTTAGGTGGGTGAACCAACGAATGTAAACTCCAACTTATATTAGTTATTCAACTTATGTAACATGATTATAATGCGGAAGACTCAAATCTTATTAAAGTGAGAAATAACAATCCTTTAGAGGTTATTACATATCATTTCCCAAAACCTGAAAGTCATCACATCAAGAACATTTAATCCTCCAAATACCAAGTCTGAGAGTATCAAGCACACCATATTACTTTATTATATGAGTAAAGTTGAGTTTGTTATTGCATTTTCTTTAACGAACTAAGTTGTTTTCTACTGTTTTAAAAGCTTTCTATATATTGCATGTGTTTTGTTGCTTTATATTGAGTTAAGTTATTCAGGAGTTGAGTAAAGCCAACGTAAGTTTTTCTTTCAGATTCTTTTCAAGCTTAAGTTATGTTTAACATTCCAACTCATATACTCGTACATTCAATGTACTGATGCCAGTTGGCCTGCATCTTATTATGATGTAGACGCAGTTAATTAGGATCAGCATCCAGCGCCTCGCTGATCCAGTTGAGCACTAAGAGTTTGGTGGTGAGCCTCCTTGCTTTCCAGAGGATCCCTTTTATTTTTTGCAGTGTTTAGTTCACTAGGATGTTGTGGGCTTGTCCCGACATCCATCTCAGTTATTAGAGACTTCATAGATAGTCAGTCAGTTAGTTCATTTGTCTTTATCTTGTTATTGACTTATGTTCAGTTTTGAGTTGCCACTTTGGCGAAGTTAAATATTTATTTCTAAAACATTATGAGTTTAGTTTGAGACAGTTGATTTATCTTGCATTTGAGTTTTTTTCTTAATGCTTAAGTCTTCCGCTAAGTAAGTAAGCCAGACCAAGGGTTCGCTTGGGGCCAGCAATAGTTCTCGAGTGACAACCACGCCCGGGATGCAGAATCGGGGAGTGACAAACTTGGTATCAGAGCACAGAGTTCAACAGTCCTAGGGAGTCTATAAATCTGTGTATGTAGAGTCCTAGTTATCGGTGTGAAGCGCGCCACATCTATAATTAGGAGGCTGCAACATTTAGAAAATTCCTTCACTTCTTTCATACTCATTTCATGCGTTAGAGTTTATCTTTAAAAAGTTTCTTTCAACTCATGCTTGCGCGTAACCGATTTTGAGTTGGCCTATGGTCGAGAGTGCTTTCATGAAGTGTTTCTTTCCTCATGAGCTAAGAGAGCAAATAGATGGTTGCCGACATGAGAAGCAGGATGAGTTTATTCGTAGTTGGGTTGACTCATCTGTCAAGTAAGGAAAGTAAGGCAACCATGCTAATAGGGGATATAGGCATAGCAAGGCTGATGTTCCATGTACAACAAGTTGAAGAGCAGTTTAGCAGTGCCTAAGGGTCATTTTATTTCATACCTTAAGGCGAAAAATTTAGTTTCCAAAAGGTGTGTCTATCACTTAGTCCGAGTTAATGACTCTAGTGTTGAGATACTTCATATTCAGTCAGTTTCGGTAGTAAAAGAGTTTTTAGAAGTTTTTCCAGATGATCTACCCGGAGTCCCTTCTGAGAGAGAAATAGACTTCGGCATAGACATTCTTCCAGATACTCGTCCTATATCTATTCCGCCATATAGCATGGCACCAGCAGAGTTGTAAGAGATAAAAGAGAAGTTGAAAGATCTTTTAGAGGAAGGTTTTAGTCGACCACGTATATCACCTTGGGACGCTCCAGTCCCATTTTTCTGAAAGGAAGATGGTTCCCTTAGGATGTGTATAGATTACCGTCAGTTGAACAAGGTTACCATAAAGAATCATATCCTCTCCCAAGGATTGATGATTTTTTCGATCAGATTCAGGGTGCTACTTGTTTCAGTAAGATAGACCTTAGATCTGGCTACCATCATTTAAGAGTAAGGGAATGTGACATTCCAAAGACAACCTTCAGGACCCGTTATGGTCACTATGAGTTTTTGGTCATGTCGTTCGGTTTAACCAATGCACCTGCAGCGTTCATGGACCTTATGAATAGAGTATTCAAACCTTATTTAGATATGTTTTTTATCGTCTTTATTGATGACATACCAATCTATTCAAGGAATAAAGAAGATCATGCTAGACATCTCAGAATAGTTCTTCGGACTTTAAAAGATAAAGAGTTATATGCCAAGTTCTCTAAGTGTGAGTTTTGGCTTGAGTCTGTGGAATTTTTGGGCCACATAGTTTCCGGTGATGGAATTAGAGTTAATACTCAAAAAATAGAGGCAGTGCAGAATTGGCCTAGACCCACATCTCCAACTGATATTAGGTGTTTCTTAGGATTGGCTGGCTATTATAGAAGGTTCGTCAAAAGGTTCTCGTCTATTTCGTCTCCTTTGACCAAGTTGACTCAGAAGAAAGTGAAGTTTCAATGGTCTGAAGCTTGTGAGAAAAGCTTTCAGGAATTGAAAAAGAGGTTGACTACTGCCCCAGTGTTGACCTTACCAGAAGGGACACAAGGCTTTGTTGTATATTGTGATGCGTTTAGGGTTGTGTACTAATGCAGAATGACAAAGTTATAGTTGATGCCTCCAGACACTTGAAAGTTCATGAGAAGAATTACCCAACCCATGACTTAGAGTTGGCTGCCGTAGTATTTACTTTGAAAATATGGCACCATTATCTTTATGGTATGCATGTGGATGTGTTCACCAATCACAAGAGTCTTCAGTATGTGTTTAGTTAGAAAGAGTTTAATCTCAGAAAGAGGAGGTGATTAGAATTACTCAAGGATTATGACATGAGTATTCTTTATCGCCCAGGTAAGGCTAATGTTATTGTTGATGCCTTAAGTAGGCTATATATGGGTAGTACCACCCATTTTGAGGATGATAAGAAAGAGTTAGCAAAAGAGGTGCATAGACTTGCACGACTCGAAGTTCGACTAAGGGATTACACAGAAGGAGGAGTAGTGGTGATGAATGGGGTTGAATCATAATTAGTGTCAGAAGTAAAAGATAAGCAAGACCAAGATCCTTTATTGCTTGAATTAAAGGCAAGTGTTCATAAGCAAAAAAAAAGTGATGGATTTTGAACAAGGGGAAGATGGTGTTTTAAGGTATCAAGGTGGATTGTGTGATTGATATCAAGGGTAATTGGGATGATCACCTACCTCTCATTGAGTTGCTTACAACAATAGTTACCATTCTAGCATCCAAATGGCTCCTTACGAACCTCTTTATGGGAGAAGATGCAGATCTCCTATAAGATGGTTTGAAGTTGGTGAAGCTGGGTTGATAGGACCAGACTTAGTTCATCAAGCTATGGAGAAAGTGAAAGTTATTCCAGAAAAGTTGAAAACAGCGCAAAGTCGTCAGATATCCTACACTTATTTTAGGAGGAGGGAGTTTGGGTTTGAAGTAAATGATTGAGTTTACTTGAAATTTTAACCCATGAGGGGTGTTATGAGGTTTGGTAAGAAGGGGAAGCTTAGTCCCCGATATATTGGCATTACAGAATATCCAAGAGGATTGGCAATATACCTTATAAGTTAGAGCTACCACAAGAATTAACAGCAGTCCATCCGGTGTTCCACATCTCCATGTTGAAGAAGTGCATGGGAGATCCTTCACTTATCATACTAGCTGAAGATATTGGTATCAAGGATAGCGTATCTTATGAAGAGATTCCACTTCTGATTCTAGATCGCCAAGTTCGCAAGTTGAGAACAAAAGAGGTAGCATCAGTCAAAGTTCTTTGGAGGAACTACTTTGTTGAGGAAGCTACTTGGGAAGTTGAGGAGGATATGAAGAAGAGATATCCACATCTCTTCGAATTTGGAGAAGTTCCAACTTAAGGTACTAAACCTTTACTTGGCTTTTATTTATAAGATTAGCATGTTGTAATTGCATTGCTTGTTGGGTGTTTGAGCTGAATGTTAAATGTTACACCCTTAGACTACTTAGAGTAATCTCATTCGAGGATGAATGTCCCAAGGGGGAGATATTGTAACATCTCGCAATTTGAAATAACTAGGAAGAAGCTTATAATTGGAAAGTCATTTTTGGAAAGAATGAAAATCTGGTAATTTTGTAAAGTTAAAATAAGTTGAGTTTAGGTCAACTTCAAACGGCCAAAACTCCTAGCTCAGGATGAGTTAGGTGTATTTCCAGGTATTTTGGAAATCTCTTGGAATAATCTTTCCAACGCCACCAAGTTTGCGCGATTCCGAGTTCGTATGAGGGAGATAAACCCTTTGGAAGTTGGGTTGTTCAAATAAGGAAATGTCCAATCCGGATTTTTAAAGAGTGTTTTGGTCTTTTTCATACCTTATTATTTTGATTCGTTTTTGGTGAATTAATTAAGGGTCAAAACTGAATCAGTTCAGTTTAGACAATTGAAAATTTACGCTAGGGTTTTTGGAGAAAGAATGCTAGAGGAGAAAAGAGATGAAAGAGCAAAGTTCGTCGTTCTTGAAGCTAAGTTTTAGAGTAATTATCTCAAAGCAAAGAAAAAGTTTTGTTTTTACAAACATATGTGCTAAAGTATATTTTGAGAGTAGTATTGAGCACCTATATGGGGACGAGCTTTAGTTCAGATAACTTACGTCTCCATAAACCATGTAGCCATCATGGGTAGTAAAGGATCATACTTTTTAGATGACTCCTTAAGATGATTTTAGCATAAGCCAGTGGATCCACTAAGTTAAGCATTCTATATGACGGCAAAGTATAGGACAGTTCTAGCAGCGTGAGCAAGATGTTGTATCATCACTTAGGCTCATAGGGGTGGTTGTCGGTTAGAGAAACTCCCACAGAAACTATATTACTTTATTATATGAGTAAAGATGAGTTTGTTATTGCATTTTCTTTAACGAACTAAGTTGTTTTCTACTATTTTAAAAGCTTTCTATATATTGCATGTGTTTTATTGCTTTATATTGAGTTAAGTTATTCAGGAGTTGAGTAAAGCCAAGGTAAGTTTTTCTTTCAGATTCTTTTCAAGCTTAAGTTATGTTTAGCATTTCAACTCGCATACTCGTACATTCAATGTACTGATGCCAGTTGGCCTGCATCTTATTATGATGTAGACGCAGGTAATCAGGATCAGCATGTAGTGCCTCGTTGATCCTGTTGAGCACTCAGAGTCTGGTGGTGGGCCTCCTTGCTTTCCAGATGATCCCTTTTATTGTTTTTTCAGTATTTAGTTCATTAGAATGTTGTGGGTCTTTTCCCGACATCCATCTCACTTATTAGAGGCTTCATAGATAGTCAGTCAGTTAGTTCATTTGTCTTTATCTTGTTATTGACTTATGTTCAATTTTGAGTTGTCACTTTGGCTAAGTTAAATGTTTATTTCTAAAATATTATGAGTTTAGTTTGAGACAGTTGAGTTATCTTGCATTTGAGTTCTTTTCTTAATGCTTAAAGTCTTCTGCTGAGTAAGTAAGTCAGGTCAAGGGTTCGCTTGGGGCTAGTAATGGTTCTCGAGTGTCAGCCACGTCCGGGGTGTAGGCTCGGGGCATGACAGAACTGAAGTCAAGAAAGCTAATTAACCAATTATTTTCCCTTCTTCAATGTCGCAGAATATTCTCAATCTATCAAGTAAGCATAATTCATAAGTAAACGAGTCCATACACATCCATATTGCTATATTTATAGCCTAGATGTCAAAAATCATAGAGAAAAAATCTATGATCAAGTTCCTAATCTTGATGTCAATTGATATATCAACTATCATATTTCTCTAATTCAAGCCTCGAATTAAATTTTATTTCCTTCAAATAACATCAATCTAATGGTGTCTATATAACATGATATACTTTATAGAAACTTTCATACACAAATATATCAAAACTTGAGTTATAATATGATAAATTTAATATTAAAGTTGAGTCATGTAAACTAAGACTTAACCACGAAATCAATAACTAAACCACAAACAATACACAGAAGTTTCCTTATAAATGATTCATTCGTATCATCTCACCCCGGAATGATTAGCGTATAATAACTGCCTAGAGATTTGCTTTATAATGACCACTAAAGCCTCATTGAGAACTCCACTATAATGCTCCATCATACGATTACAAACACAACCATAAGTTTCTCAAAAATTTGAAGTTTCCATATCATTTCTCTATCAAACACTACCTAATCATGATTTGTTATTTACATTGTGGTCATTATTAATTGATAACAATAAAATAAATAAATGTAAAGGACTATGAAAGGGTTTACAATACCTGGAGTTGCTTCCTTCGATGTGCGGTGTCCCTTTTCTCTTTCTGTTTTTTTCTTTCTTTCTCAAATTAAGATCTAAAAATATTAAACCAACTAACTTATTCCAATATATATGGTACAAGTGTTATATAGTACTCAACAAATTATCAATTTAGCTCATTAATTATCTAAAATTACCCATCAACTAATTAATCGTAGTTAATAAATAGTTCAAAATTCTCATTTAAAATTTACGAGAAGAGTCAATATATTTCTAGTGCTCAAAATGACCTAACAGGTGATTAAATAAGATCTCAATTTACCCATCGTTCGTCTCGAATGGTCAAAAGAAAGGCAAGGGTAAGAATAGGTACTCGACTCAACAAAAATGTGGATATCTTCCGTGCATATAAGCCTGAGTCTTTCAAGTGGACTCTTTAACCAATCGATTCTTCCACTGGACCTTCACAGATGCAATCTTTTGACCTTAACTTGCAGACCTCCCTGTCTAGAATAGCTACATGCTCCTCCTCATAAGCTAAATTTTCATCAAGCAGGTTCAAATCCCAATGAATAATGTAGTTCCCATCACTATGATACTTCTTCATTATAGACACATGAAACACCGAGTGAGCTCCTTACAAACCTGGAGGCAAAGCCAATTCATAGACCACCTCTCCCACACGCTTAATAATTTCAAACTACCCAATATACCTTGGACTAAGTTTACCTCGCTTACCTAACCTCACTACACTCTTCATGGGTGAAACCTTCATCAACACTTTCTCTCCCTCCATAAACTCCAAGTCCTTGACCTTCATGTATGCATACTCATTTTGCCTACTCTGAGTTGCTAGAAGGTTTTCCCAAATGAATTTTACTTTCTCTAATGATTCCCTCATAATATTAGTACCTCAAGGTCTCATGTCAAATGAAACCAACCAAAAGAAGACATATGTCTCCTTCCATACAAGGGCTCCGATAGAGGCATGTTAATACTCGAGTGATAATTATTGTTTTATGAAAACTCTGCCAACTTTAGGAATTGATCCCAATAACCACCAAAATCTATCACATATGCACAAATCATATCCTCCAGCACTTGAATTATCCGTTCAAACTATCCATCGATCTAAGGATGAAATGCAGTACTAAGATCCAATCTAGTACCTAACTCAGCCTACAAGGTCCTCCAGATGTTAGAAGTAAATTGTGTACCCTTATCTAATATGATGGAAACCAGAACTCCATGCAATCAAAAAAATTCGTGGATATAGAGTTTGGCTAACTTCTCTGCATTATAAGTCACCTTGACCGGAATAAAGTTCGCAGACTTAGTTAACTTGTCAACAATCACCCAGATTGAATCAAACTTACCAATGTCTTTGGAAGACATACCACAAACTCCATTGCAATCCTATTCCACTTCCATTCAGGAATGGGCATTCTTTCAAGTGTCCTTCCAAACCTCTGGTTCTCATTCTTTACTTGCTAACAAAATCAACAATGTCATGAATCATTCTACTCCACCAATAATGTTCTCTTATATCATGATACATCTTGGTTGCACTTGGATGTATAGAATACCTCGAACTATGATCCTCTACAAGAATAGTCTTGAGTAAAATCATCACCGAGGGGCACACATACCTCCTCTTAATCCTCAAGATGCCTTCCTCATCAAACATAAACTTCTTGGCTTCTCCTCGCAAGACCATATCACAAATCCAACTCAGCTTCTCATCATCAAGCTGCTCTAAATTGAAAGTAGAAAATTAATTGAATATGAAGATCAAAAGAGCAAGATCTGATAGAGATGGCGAATATACTTTGCTTAATGAATTTTGTGAAAAAAGAATGGATTATTCATGAAGTTACTCCTCCATACTCACCGAAATCGTAGTTAAAAGAAAAAATAGAACTTTAAAAGAAATAATGAATTGTATGCTTGTTAGTTCATATGCATCTGATAATATTTGGGGTGAAGCTATTTTATCTGTTTGTCATCTACAAAATAGAATTCCTTACCAGAGAATTGAAAAAACCCCTTATGAATTGTGGAAAGGTTATCCCCCTAGTTTGAAATACTTGAAAGTATGGGGTGATTTACCAAGGTTATGTTGTTTGACTCCAAGAAAAGAAAATTTAGTGTCCAGAATTCTAATATATGTTTATTGATTATGCTAATAATAGTGTTGCATATAGATTTCTTGTATCAGTAGTTGATATGATTGAACACAATACTATAGTTGAAATAAAAAATATTGAGTTTTTTTAGAATATGTTTCCTTTAAAACGTGATAATATCTATCATGATTTTACTTTTCAAACGGAAAATACTTCTAGTGTTCCAATTTTTCAAAATGGTTCTGAAAGTGATTAGGAATTGAGAAGAAGTAAAAGGTCAAGGATAGAAAAATATTTTGGTGATGATTTTTATACTTATATTATTGATAATGATCCTTTAACTTTTTCTGAAGCAATTTCTTCTAGAAGCCATTAAATATGAAATAAATTTTATTTTACAAAATAATACTTGGAAGTTAGTTGATTTACCCCCGGGAACTAAACTCATTGATTGTAATGGATTTTTAGAAGAAAATATTTTCCTGATGGTTCTATTGATAAGCTTAAATCTAGACTTGTAGCTAAAGGATTTACTCAAAAATAAAAAAAATTGATTATTTTGACACTTATACTCCAGTGACTACAATTTCGTTTATTCGTGTTTATTTGCTTTGGCATCTATTGATAAATGATTTATTCACCAAATAAATGTTGAACCCGCATTTTTAAATGGTGATTTAGAAGAGGAAATATATATGGACCAACCTGAAGGTTGTCTAGTGGCAGGTCAAGTAAATAAAGTTTATAAATTAATCAAATCTTTATATGGTCTAAAACAAGCTCTCAAGCAATGCAATGAAATTTCTAAGGTTGTAGATATAAATCTCCCTGCTATTATGTTAGAGCATATGCACAAGACTATTACTGTCAAGGATGGCAAACACAGAATGGGATATGGCTACCTACTGACAGAAGTGTTTAATCATTTTGTTTTTCCTCTTGGCAAAGGGATTAAAGGAACTGTTAAGCAGACTATTTCTCTGACCACACTTGTTGAATGTGAGTGTGTAGAAGAAAGTTAGAAAGGTCAGGTAACAAGAGAAAATCTTAGGTGTCCAAATTGCTGGAGTAATACGAAAAATTGAAGCATGAGTTAGAAGAAATGACAGTAACACTGGCAAATAGGGATGTAAAAATTGCTCGCATAAATGCTCAGTTGTTGAAAGTCAAAGCAGAGGGACCATGAGCAGATGAACTAGCTGATTTGAAAATTAAAAATGAGAGTTTGAATGTTCAAGCTGCTAAGCTAAAAGATATGTTACTGAAAACTCATGTTGAGGCCGATGTTCGAATGACCCTATTTCTTCAATCCCTCACTCCCAAGCCTCCTTCCTCCTAAACTCCTTTGTTTCTCCCTTTCTTGCTTTTTGTTGATCATTTCAGTTGGCACTGTCCAGTTCTTCTTGTAATTTTCATGCAATATTTTAAATGTTAATATTCTATTTTAATTAAATGGTTTCGCCTTATGCCTACTGACCTCTCTTATCTCTTTTTATGCATTACTAATTCACTCTGTGTTTCCTATGTGACCATGAATTTATCTGAACTGCATATTTGCTTTACTTGTTTTACTATATTTTTTATGATGCCAAAAGGGGGAATGTGGTGTTAAAGAGTATGAGATCTATCAAGTTGTACATGAGGACCTGGTCATTTGGTCATGTTGATAGGGAACATGTTGAATACAATTTGTCATCATCAAAAAAAAAAAAGGGAGGTGTTATTCTAAAGTTATTATGAAGTTTTGATGATTTAACAACAACTTTAGTGGTTGGTGCGTCTCTACATGGCATAAGTATTCTTAGCCAATTGTGTTGTACCAGGTTACTCACTCATCTAGTTATTGTGACAAGTGACATAATCTAGATTTTGCATTAGAAGGATTTCAGAGAAAAAGTCATACGCTCGAAGGAATATTTTCTCACATTCAACAAGGGAGATAGAGTAATGTTCCGTCTTTAGTTGTTATTTGAGAATATTATTCAGTGCTTATTCAGTGTAAGATTTGTTCCTGTGTTACAAATGAATCAGATCGTCTAAAGTTTTTTTCATTGTTTGAATCCGAGTATAGCTAGAGTTAGCTATGTCGGGGTCTTGAATTTTATATCGACTGAGTAGTTGGTATATATAGTGGGCAATAGAGGTATTGCTTAGTTTTATGAGGGAAGAGATTAAGTGTTTCATTCCTAGATTGCATGAGTTTTGTAATCTGAATCTTGATTCATTGAAGTTAATGGAGTTGTATTGAAATCGTGTGAGACAGGTCATGATTTTCTCCTCTCTTGAGCAAGAGGGATTCTACGTAAAATACATATTAATCATCAAGATAGAATATAATTTTTCATGTGAATGTAACCATTTAAAAGTTATGTGGTATACACATGAATCATGATTAATTATACGATATATATTATATTAATCGAATTAAAAAATAAAAATACCAAGTTTTTGCATATTTTTATTGTCCGTACATATAGTGGTACAATATGAGAGGTAACTAAACCTCCTCTTTGGCGTTCATTTCTCTCTTCCATCCCCCATCAACCACTCTCTTCTTCATCATTCAATATACCTCATATTCACCAAACATACATGAAAAAAATATTAGAAAAAGAAATTGTGATCAGATTTCTGGGGTTTTACTTAATTCTGTTGACCCTCTAGAGGTCTGATCTATTATAACATACTTATTTCTCCTTTTCTAACACTGAAAAAAAAGATACATAAAATGATTCGTTGTAGCAATTGTTTCATCACATTGCTTAATTTTATCACGTTGGTGGCTTCAGCAATGTTGATATTGATGTCCATGTCGTTTGGTAATAACACGAACCCGTCTACGTGCCAGAAAGTTATTCAATATCCTATGATGATATTAGGGGTAGTCCTTTTGGTAATTTCTTTGATGGGAATTGTAGGGGCGGCGTGCCACGTATCATTTTTGTTGTGGATATATTTGTTCATGTTGTTCTGTATCATTACAGGGATGATTATTTATTCTTTGTTCAACCTGTTTTTCACATTGTCACATTTAGAAAATAGAAGCCATGAAAAAGGTGAATGGGAAGATAAGTTTCAAGAATATTCACAATGGATGAAAAATGTTGTGCCTGATGAAAAACAATGGGATAAGATTAGGAGTTGTATGATTGATGCTAAAATGTGTAAATACATTCCCACAGACAGAACTGAGGATTATTACAAAAATAAGCTCCCCAAGATTCAGGTTTGTTATTTATTTTATCATTATATATATCTAATTGTTACGTAAAGGTGGACATGGTTGGTTTTTATGAATTAACAGAGAAAATAGTAAGGATATTTCTCTTAGAAAATCATTCAACTTTGTTTTATAATTCAAAAGTCATGAACTATTAGTGTTTCACTGAGAAAGTCATCCAACCAAATATTGCAAAACATGCAGACAGAGAATATGAAAACTTTGATTGGTTGGGTGATAAATATCAATAGTTGAGTGACTTTTAAGTTATAAATTAAACAAAATTGAATGATCTCTTTCTAAAAACAACTATCCTTAGTTTCATGACTATATGAGATATTTTCTGAAAAATGTTAGAGGTGAAGTGTGCTCAAACTTAGATATATTTTAATAAAACTAAAGGTTGTTATGGTTAGTGAAATATGTATATTTTTTAGTACCACCTATGCCTCAAAAAGAATGTTTAAACATATATAAAAAAAATTACTAAAACTCTGTGTCAAGTCAAATTAAGTCAAAGTTGATGGAGTAATATGTATGGAAGTTGCTAGTTCTATATATATATATATATATATATATATATATATATATAAAATATTTACACAATCATGTCACTGTTTGTTTAGTCTGGTTGTTGCATACCACCGGCGTACTGCCACTTTCAGTTCCAAAATGCATCAACTTGGATAGTGCCGAAAGCAGGGGCAGTAGAAGGAGATGCTGACTGCAAGGCATGGAGCAACGAACAAAATGTTATGTGCTACAACTGCAATTTATGCAAGAAAACTGTCTTTGACAGCATTAAAGAATATGCCGGACATACCTCTCTTATAAGCCTTATCATCTTCATTATTCTCTCCATTATTTACTCTATTGGCTGTTGTGCTCTTACGAATAACAGTTATAGAGAAAGGGCATACGGGTACCATGGCTACAGACCGTATGGTCCTGGACCTTACGGTTATCCATGATCCATATATCATACACCACAATTTTTGGATTCATTTCATCGCTTATTCAAAAGCTTCCGTATAGATTAGTAAAATACTTACTTGCACCGACTCTTCAATTTTCTTGAGGAGAATCTGACATGCGCTTATTGACATTTTTGATGAGTCTGAGCAACATAGGTATCTCGACTCACAGTTTCTTGTTATAATATTTGTATCACTTTTACTAGATTAAAAGTATATACAGACTTCATTAGCTGTGTTGGGCTGTTTGGTTTTTCTTGCTATGTCAAGAATTTTATATCATTGTATAATTTGTAACACTAGTACGTACTGAAGTGAAAATAATAAGGATACTTCAAGAGTCTCACATTGAAAGTACTATTGCAAAAGTGACTCTTGATGTTGTTAGAATTATGCTTTTGCATTAGAGTAACTTTATTTTATTGCTTTAGTGTTTGAATAATTCCTAGGTAAAATTGGTTAGCTAGATTTTTTAATTTATTAGTAGTAATTAGTTTGTTAAGATATTTGCAGAGAGAGATATTCTAGGCTAGTTTATTACTATCTCTTTACTGTTTTTCTTCTTATTAATGTAAAGTTCAAGAAAACAAAATAATGATTTTTCTTTGACCACATTGCAGTATATTTTCTAGTTATTATTTCTCTGTTATTTTTTAATTTCTTTATTAAAAAAATCAACAGTTTTATTTAATTAACATCTTCAGTCACATGCATTGAAAATGACAAAATATTATTCCTCCATCTTTATTTATGAGATGTTGTTTGACTTGATACAAAATTTAAGAAAAAAAAAATTCTTAAACTTGTGATCTAAATTAAATTATAGATGTTTGTGTGATTTTAAATTATCTGAACATTTTAAAGTTAGATTATTACTAAATATAGAAATGTGTCATTATTTTGGTATTTAACTAAAAAAAGAGTGTACCAAATCAATTTGGACAGAGAGTAATATATACTCATTCAACTCGCTAGTATTAGATGGTATTTTGTCCATTATATATGATGTTTACGGAATGATACATATGATGACACAACAATATTTTGAACATGTTTTAATAATAACAAAGTGGACCAGATTCTCAAGATAGATAATGAGCATAATTAGAAGATCAGCTTTTGTAATCATACAACGAGGTTTTTCTAGCAAGAGCAGAGATGGTGCGAAGAGAGCAGAAGAAAAAGAACGAGAGTTAGGTTTTCTTTCTAAAACTAAGTTGTCGTTTATTTCAACTTAAAATCATTATTGAGTGATAATTGTTCTAAGTGTAAAAGTGGGATCCGGCTCCCCTCCATTATCCCTTCCCTTCATTTTGTCAAGTGCACATTTAGATGAGAGACATGTGTCTTATTTAAAATTTAAAGGTGAAGATTATATTATATTAACAAATATCATAACCATAGTTAAGTCAACTAATTTTAGAAAACTACTCTCTAAATTTAGTAAGAATTACAATTTATTCCATACAAAATTTGATATTTATTAATATTATTAATTTCATCTTAAATTTTTATAATTTGATATTTATTGATATCATTAATTTCATCTTATATTTTTATATTTAAATATAAAAATATAAGATTACATTAATGATATTAATAAATATCAAATTTTGTATGAAATATATTGTAAAGCACGGTAACGTTGGTCATATATCGTTACCCACCCATTGGTAAAATCCAATTCTTACCAACATTTGCCCAACAAATTAAAAGAAAAAAAAATAGAAAAGAGAGTAAAGAAGAAACTGCAAATGTGTTTGAGGAATTAAAATTCTTCTTGATAATTTATATATCTCGAGAGGAAATTAAAAACGTAAATAGCAAAAACTGATTTTCAAAAGCTATTAACTAATATGGTGAGAAGAATTTTAATATTTAAATATTTAAATATGTAAATATAAAAATTTAAGATGAACTAATGATATTAATAAATATTAAATTTCGTATGAAATATATTGTAATTCTTACCAAATTTGGAGAGTAGTTTTCTAAAATTAGTTGACTCAACTATGGTTATGATATTTGTTAATATAATATAATCTTGACCTTTAAACTTAAATAAGACACATGTAACTCATCTAAATGTGCACTTGACGAAATGGAGGGAAGGGGTAATGGAGGAGAGTCGAATCCGTAAAAGTGTGCTTGTGAGGCTTGTAACAATAAATGAGTTTGACTTCTTAGAGAGTAGAGTTAGCAATTATAGTAAACTGTTAGAGTTGAGGTACTAAAATTAGCCCATTTGATTATTAAGTTGTAATCGAAAATTGCTCTTTGAAGTTTAGTGAGAAGTTGTTGAAATCCTACACGTTGTAGGTCGTAATTTTTCTTTCCTTGAGTGAGGAGGCATTTCGCGATAAATCTCCTTGTTGTTCTATTACGTTATTATTTCCGCTATTACTACAAGAACCTGGTTCTTGTATTTGTTAGGTTGTTGCGGTTTCTTCAATTGATATCAAAGTAGGTCTTTTCACTTAATAGGTCCAAACCTTGAAAAAGATTAATGGTTGCACCACTTACTGCATACGAAGAAGCGTCACAGACAAAACCATCACTATTCAATGGAAAGTATTACGGATAGATGGTGGACGACCATGATGATGGATCATCTGATAGGAGAAAATCCAAATCTTTGGAGTGTCACTCTAGACGATCCTACTATTCCTATGAAGAATGAAACAGTTGGGACAACTAAACTGCCCAAGGAGAGAAAGGAATGAGATACTACTGACAAGTTGACAATTCAGAAACATGCAAAGGCGAAGAAAATCTTGATCTACAAAATAGATCTAGATGAGTATAATAGAATTTCAACATGTCTAGACGAAAAGATCATATGGAACACATTGCAAACAACTCATGAGGGAACAAGTAAGGTCAAGAAATCTAAATTTGATAAACTGAATAGGCAGTATGAGTTGTTCAGAATGATGGAAGGCGTGATCATTTAAGACATGCAAACCACATTCACTTCCATCATTAATGAAATCTACTCATTTGGAGAGGTGATCCCCATTGGAAAGGTTGTCAAAAAACTTCTGAGTGTTTTTCCTGAATCATGAAAGAGTAAAGTTTAAACAATTATTGAAAGAGGTGACCTGGACACTATGATGATGGATGAACATATTGGAAATCTCATGACCTATGAGCTAAAAAGAATCAAGAAAAGGAAATAGAAGGAAAGAGGAAATATAAGAACTTGGTCCTCAAAGCAACTAAAAAGGATGACATCAAGGAAGAAAATAATGTGATAATGACGAAGAGGTTCCAAAGAATGTTAAAAAGAGAACAGGCAAATCAAAGGACAAATCCTCAGAAGATGACCGACAAAGTCCTCAGAGAACAATTGTGCCACAAATATGGAAGCCTGGATCATTTTATCAAATTATGTCCCTTGTGGACTGTGGAGTACAAAAGGAACAATCCAGAAAAGGCAAAAGAAACTAGGAACGATCAGTACATCCTACAAATTGAAGACTGACCCATCAAGAGGCTGTTTTATCAATGAAAAAGGCATTTGCAACTATGGAAAATTTATCTGGTGATGAATATGATGAGGGAAGACATGAAAACCAATCCTTTCTTAGCAATAGAAGAAACAAGGAAGTACGAATTTCTTGCGCTGATGGCAATAACTGAGTCAAATGATGAAGAAAACCTTTGTCAGTCCAAAGAAACAACGAAGAGAAGGTAAAAAAATAAATGTAGATTGCTCTTGAAACTAAATGAAGAGAAGGTAAAAAAATAAAATGACCACAAAGGGATTTGAACACCGGACGTGAGGGCCAATCTAAAAGGGAGTTAATATCTCAAAAAGTCACTCAACTTTAAGAATTTATTCAATCAAGTCATTAAATTTTATTTTGTAACAATAAAATCACTCAAATTAGACATGTGTATCATTAAAATACTCAACTTAGATATCTGTATAAGAAAAGTCACTCAATCAAATTTATAATTAAAAAATAATATAATAAATAAATTTTTTATATTGAACCCATAAATAAATAAAATTAAGAAAATTCATAAAGAGATTATTACGGAAATGTTTTCAAGTTAAACATTTATATTCAATGTGCTTTTATATTTCGAGAAAACTCAACTTAAACAATTATATTTTTTTTTAGTTTTCAAGTTACAATTGTAGCTAATTATACGGTGGAGTTACAAACGAAAAAATATTCTTAGATTATGATCGAAATCTCATAAACATATTTTAATTAAACTAAGGTCCTATTACTCCTGAACCCATTTTTTTATAATTTTGTATACTTTTTTTGCTTACGTGGCACACTCCGTGACTCCACGTAGTTGAGGCGCATGGGAGTCAGGGAGTGTGCCACGTAAGCCAAAAGGTGTATAAAATTACAAAACAAATGAGTTCGGAGGTAATAGAACCTTAATATAATTAAAGTGTGTCTCTGTAATTTCGGTTATAGTCTAGAGATACTTGTGCCACCGAACACCATCCAAACATCAATTTATGTTGGAATAACATCAATTAATCTTTGTAGTCTGAATCAGAATCATCTTTAATTCATGGATTCATATTTATATGGTTATTTTTCTCATGTAAATATTTTTTAATAATAAATTTGTTTGAGTGATTTTATTGATAAAAATATTTAAGTTAAATGATTTTATTGATATAAAATAACGTTCAATGACTTTAGTAGATAAATTTTCAAAATTGGGTGATCTTACGAGATATTAAGAGCCCGTTTGGATTAACTTAAAAAAAGTAACTTTTTAAAGTGCTGGAACTTATTTTTAAAATAAGTAGTTATGTGTTTGGATAAAAGTGCTGCAATTGAAAAAAAAGTTGTTGATGTGTTTGGCAATAAGTGCTGCTGGTAAACACTTTTTTTATCAAAATGTCTGAAATACCCTTAAAGTTGTTACCATGATAAAAAGTTGATTAATTTAAAAAATTTATACTTAAAAAAAATTAAAACAAAATTAATTTATATTTTACATCCATAAGTAATAATATTTTCCTATCATTCACATATTTCTTTATCATCACAAATTATTTATAAGAGGAATATAAATTTTTTAGTTAAGTTAATTTTATATGCGCATAATAATAATAAAAATAAAAATAAAAATAAAAATAAAAATAAAAATAAAAATAATATTAATAAAAATAATAATAATAATAATAATAATAAATAAATAATAAAAAAAAAAAAAAATTAATAATAAAAAAATAATAATAATAATAATAATAAAAAAATAATAATAAAAATAATAATAATAATAATAATGTTAGGGTTAATTCAATATGGGCAATTTGGAAATTATATAAAAGAATTAAGGGCAAAAAGGTAATATACTTGGTCAACATAAAAGGGCTTTTAAGTTAAAAAAAAAAAAGTTCCCCTCACCTAGCTTTTAGCTTTTGACTTAAAATAAGTCATTTTTAACTTAAAATAAGTCACTTTGATAATTGTCAAACACTATAGTAAGTCAAACACTGACTTTTAAGTCAGTTTGACCAGCTTAAAAGCCCATCCAAACAGGCTCTAACTCTCTAAAAGGATATCTACCACTACACTACAATTTACTTCTTGTTCATAAGGGGGTTTAAAAGTATTATATCAACATAAATTCAAAAAAAATTACCTTATATATACAATGTAATTTTTTGTCGACCCTGAAGACCACGTGGGTCCGCCCTGGTTGGAACTGGTTCAGTAGGCTGAAAAGCGGCATTTCCCAAGTTGGGAATTGGTAGAAGGGAAGTTGGGGAAGCGCCACAGAGAACGGGGGTTGGAGTACTGAGGTCATCCAAATGTGGTTGTTGTAGGCTTCCCAAGCTAGTCTCATACCATCCGAGACCACCTGTGCTAGGAATTAAGGTTGGGTTCTGTGCTACTATGATTACCTCCACTATTGCTGAGAAGGACAGAGCTTGTCCTTGGAGTGCCACCTCTAGCCAGGATTGTGGTATTAAGTTTTGTGTCGCATAGAATGTGGTCTCCCCTATTATTATTGGCATTGTTGGGAATGGAGGAATTGGTTTTGAGGATTCATCTCGTTTTCAAGATTTTGGTTCATAGTGGGTCTGGGAGAGTGAGGAAAGATTGCTCTTCTTTGAGCCGTCCGTCTTTGGTGGGCTAATTCCATAGAAATAGATTTAATTGGAATATTAGTTTTATTATTGAAAAGTTTTGGGATTTGTTGCCTTGTGTCTTTATTGTCTCTATCCAAATTTGGAAGGTCCTCTGTAGGGTTTAGGGGAAGCATAGGCTCAGATACAGTATCTGCTATTTTTGGTGAAGGAAAGTATTGGTATCCGCCGCCATATCACAGTTGTCGAAATTTGGAAGGTCCACGTCGTTTAGGGGGCCCTAATTAATTAATTCCAGTTCATTTCCTAAAAGGATGGAAGAGAGAGTCCTAATTTAGCTATACATTTAGGATCGTTTGATACAAAGATTAATAATGTAGGGATTAATAATACTGAAATTAATAATGCAAGGATTAATAGTGTTGGATTAGTAATGAGGGTTTATTTTTATCAAGTGTTTGGTTCATTGTTTCCCACTTTATCTTGTATTTGGATTAAAACTTTATAAAAAAATATTTTCAATTATACCCTTTAATTATTATGTAATTGGGTTAAGGTAAATAATTGCAGAACAATGTTATTTTTTTATAGCCTTCTAACTAGCTATGAGAAGAACAATTTTGTTATTATGTTTGCCTTTTTTTTTCCACTTAAATTATTTGATGATAGATAATTGTCATCTTAGTAAATTGATCACTTGTAAATTTTCAATTTAAAAAAGATAATATTTCTACTTTTAAAATTGAAAAGACGGTAAACAATAGTAAAATTGAATAAACCATCTACATTTATGTCACACCCCGAGTCTACACCCTGGACGGGACTGACACTCGAGAACCATTGATGGCCCCAAGTGAACCCTTGGTCTGGCTTACTTACTCAGCGGAAGACTTAACTCGACAAGGATAAATCTATGTAATAAACTGGAATGTTATAAAGGAACATCCAACTGGCCATTAAGGCAAACTCAAGTCTCAACATAAGATAATGACAATGAAAAGACTAAAGAACTAACATTTGATTGTCTATGAAGCCTCTAAAACAACTGAGATGGATGTCGGGACAAGACCCACGACATCCTAATGAACTAACAATAAAACTGAAAGCAATAAAAGGGATCCTCCGGAAAGCAATTAGGCTCACCACAAGACTCTGAGTGCTCAATTGGATCAACGATGCGCTGGATGCTGATCATGATTACTTGTGTCTGCATCATAATAAGATGTAGGCCAAATGACATCAGTACATTGAGTGTACGAGTATGCGAGGCGAATTCTAAAACAATACATAAGCTTGAAAGGAACTGACGAATTTACCTGGCTCAACTCAACTCACCATAACTGAACTCATTTCAATATAAAACAGTTTAAAACAAGTGCAATATAAAGAAAAGTTGCTTAAAACATGATATCAACTCTGTATGTATGCAAAGATACAACATAACTCTGAAATGTATGTGAAATCTATTTCATATATATTTTGACAAATACTTCGAGTTAGACTAGAGACTGAAGTAGAAGAGTAGAAGATGGCCTGAGACTGAGAAAAGGCGGCCTCTCTCGGGCTTTAAACTGTGTATATAAGGATACAATTACTTCTATGGGAGTTTCTCTAACCGACCACCATCACGTAAGAGCTATTGTGATGATACAGTGTTTTGCCTCACGCTGCCAGGGCCGTCCTATACCTTACCGAAGGTATAGAACTTGAACTACTAAGTGGATCCACTAGTCTATACTAAAAAGCACTAAAGGAATCATCTAAAAAGTATGACCCTTTTCAACCCATGATGGCTACATGGTTTATGGGAGCTGTGAGTTGTCTGAACTCTCCTCCATATCGGTGTTCAATACTACTCCCAAAAATATGATACTAGCTCTTATGTTTAAAAACATACTTTTTCTGTGATTTGAGATAATTGTTCAAAAACTTAGCTCAAATGCTATTTTGGAAATCAAAGTTTTCCCTCTTGCTTAATATGAAAGCGTTTACTCTTTACTGAAAACTAGTTCAAAGGCTCTTTGGAAATCAAGGTTTCCTTTTCTTGTTTAAATGTGAAAACATTTTAAACCCTTTAGGAATACATAGTCCCCATATACTTTTGAAGAAATGAACTTCAATCTTTACTCTTTACTCTTTACTCAACTTGAACTTTAAGTCTTAAAACAAAGTTAAAACCATTTGCAAAAGACTTCTTGAAAGGACTCTAAGAACTTCCTAGACTTGGCTCTTAACTTTCCTTGAATTTGAATTTATGGATTCAAAGATTGTGATTTGTGATAGGAACGATCTCATGATGTTTAGGAGTGTTTTTAGATAGTTAAACATGAGAAAAGATCAAGAAATCACTGTCTGGATACTAGTCCGCGACGCGCGGAGATGTATTATAATTTTTGGTCGCGAAAATACTTTTTTAGGCAGAACGGTTCGTGATCGCTCCGCAACGCGAACAACTTTTTCTAAATCTGAGGAGAAGGTCCGCAACGCGGAGCTAGTGCCCAGATTCCCCCAATTATTTTTCTTCTTCATTTTCCAGCCCCAATTCGCCTAAACTCGATTCTTTTTCCTAAATTATTTTTAGATTCAGATACCCAACAAATATACCTAAGAACCTAACTCCAAACAACACTATAATTCGACATAGTGATCTCAGAAACTTCTCCATCTCAGCCCAATTCAAGAACAACATCAAATTCAAGAATACTTCTCAAGAACATCAAATTTCCAAACTCTTTTAGGACGAATTCATGCTGAAATAAACATGCTTGGCACGTGGATGAACAAACCCAACGTTATGAAAGACTCACATACCTCGTAGGGATCACCCATTGACGAAATCCACAATCTTAGGTTCAAGAATTGACGATTCTTGCTTCTTCTCCTCCTTTCTCCTCTTCGTTTCTCTCCTCTAAAATCCGAACTCAATTTTTCAAAAGCGTAAGCTGACCAAGTTCAGTTTAGACCCTAAGTAATTACCAAAAATGATTATTCCAAGATATTTCCTATGATAACTGGAAACACACCTAACTTATCCTGAGTTAGGAGTTATGGTCGTTTGAAGTTGACCAAAAATCCAACTTAACATACTTAACAAATTTTCCAGATTTTTATATTTTCTTTCCAAAAATGACTATTTCCACTTTTCTAGTTCTTTCTAGTTATGAGGTGTTACAATTTACACATAAAAATTGCAAGTTGTAATTTTAATATGTATGCAATTTTATAAATTGTTCAAAATACAAATAATTAGAAAACCACACACACGCACGCACGCACGCACGTGCGCGCACACACCCACACACATATAAAAAAATTAAGATTACAAACGTCATGTGGTGATATATTTGCCTTTTTAATTAGTTAATGTTAAACAACTCACATTTCAAACATTATATTAATTTGTATTGAATTTATTTAGTAACAAACAACTCTCTCTAAATAATTTGTAAGCTAACCCAAATTCCTATCAAACATAGTACTAAATAATACCACACATAATACATGAACTATTTATTTTAATGCGGCCTACCAAACGACCCCTTAGGGGTTAAACAAGGGGTCTAGCGTTGTAGCTTACTGTATCTTTCTTTTCTAGCAAGTATAAGAAGGAGAAACAGATTTATCATTATTATTATTATTATTATTATTTATTATTTATTATTATTATTATTATTATTACAATTATAATTATTAAAACTTTGTGGTGACATCAATGTCTTTAGTGCTCATAATTTGATGGTGGTATGACCTGTGAGATCTTGTATTTGGCTCTGTTTGTCACATGGACACTTCTATTCACAAAATTATCAAGTATATGAAGTTTAGTTGGTAAAGTCGTGAGTAGAAGAATCCATGTGACAAATGGAATCAAGTACATCGTCTTCCAGATCGTTCTGCCTAATTTGATTATTCATTGCTTGGATCTGTGCACGATCCTCTTGAGCAATAAATGTTTTCTTTGGGAATATGGTGGTGGAAGGTGAAGCTTGGTTTGGTTGATGGGGGTTCTTTCGATATTTAAAAAAGGGTAATGCTAAATAGCCAGAAAAAAATGATCAGAAATGTAAAAAGTCTATAATATCCTTATTTTAATTTTTGCACTTATTCCCTCAATATTTTTGCATCCAAAACAAAAGTAACTTTTTTCTATTTTTCAAACTCCTTGAACTACTAAAATACACACTCTTTGGCTACTAAGGAAAATGAAAAGTGTTTTTGTGTATATATTTTTTTTGGTGTGTATAGTTCATTAGATTTAGCTTTAAAAATAAATATTGTTCAGTTAATTAAAAAAATTGTATGCTTTAGTTAAAAAAAATATTTTTGTAATTTAGTTTTTATTCATTAATATTTTTTTCATTACTATACCATACGAATTATGTTCTACATATACATAACCTACACTCTTTCCTCTACCCCTTCCCCTGAACTCAATTATGTTCATAATGTATCAATGCATACCTTTGAAAAAATATTTATTTTGCTTAAAATAAATCTCTTCATTGAAGAAGATAATCAAATTTCTCATTAATAATAACTATAAATGTCTATCTTATCTACTTAAGATTATTCTTAATTATTTTGTAATACAAATTTAGTAAAATATAGTAATTAAGTGTGGATTCAAAAAATTATAATTATTTTTTTCCTTAAATATAATCAACTAAATAGATTAGTGTATATAATGGATGTTTTTCAAGAGAAGAAATAATGTAATTTTGGAAATTAGATATTTGTATAAAAAAAATTGATGATAAGACATTAATAACTATGTCATAAATAGCACATTAATTTTTATATTATAATCATTCCAAACAAGAATTAACATATATAGAAATTGGTAAAATTATTTCACTAATTTAACCATGAATAAAAAATTTAGTTACTCATATAATACTAATTAAGAGGATGTTTCAAAACATAAAAATAAAAGATCAATCTATACCTAACGATCAATTATAATACTTTAAAATAGATGTATTTTATGTAGGATACTTAAATTACAATATGTTTAATGTATGTAAATAAAGTATAATATAATTAGAATATACATTTTTTTAAAATTATATTCATTTAATATAGAATTTTCTATCGAAGGAGAATTAAAATTCATGTTAGTAATAGATATAAGTAGATTATTCTCCAATTAAAAATTATATTAATCACTCGGTAATACACAATTTAGTAAATTGAATTAAGTATGGATTTTCAAATTTACAATTGATTTTTCTTTAAATATAATCAACTAATAAAATTATATACAATTCGACCATGATTAACATATTGTTCATACAATGTGTGTGCTTTTCTTTTAAGAAGAAAATATGAATATAATTTTGAGAATTAGATGTTTTAAACATGAATAAGATATAATAAGACATTTATAACTATACCTTGAATTACATATCAAATTTTGTATATTCTAATTGCTCTAAACAAAAATATAATAATTATAGTAATTATTAAAATTAGTTCACTATTTCTAACCACGAATACATGATTAGTTACTTCAATTATATTAATTAAGAAGATGTTCCAAAATAGAAATCAAAATAGAAATAAAATCATATACATATGTATGTATTGTATATGTTTATAAATAATTATGTTCAATTCTTAATTAAATAATCAATAAAATCATATATATAATTGATAAATTCTATTAAGGCATATTTTTAAATTATAAAATCAAAAAATTATATTAACGTTAATTATGAAAGAGTATATTCCTTAAACAATCAAATGATTACAAATGCATATACAATGTATAATTCTTGATTTAATATAACTTAAAATATCATTATTAAAATTATTTAAATATATGATTTAAATATAATACTTAATAAAATTACTTAATCAACATTGACACGTGATTCCATCTTGTTGCTATTAATTATACTAGTATACGTGCCCGCGCGTTGCGCGGATATTTTAAAATATAATAATTTTTAGATTTAAAATAATTAATACAAATTATTATTGAGTAACAAAAGTGCATGTATAATAATATATAATGTTTTCATTTCATATATACACTTGTGCTAACAAAAAATTGTGCAATAAGGGTATTTTCTTCAAAGACACTAAACATTATACTAACAATTCTTCTTCTTCTAGTATAATGAAGATTGATAACATATGTGGCGTGTGTTGAATTGATACCTGTGCTAATTAATTAAATCTTAAATTAATAGATCAATCTAAAAACTAGTATTAAAAATATTTAAGATAGTTTTAGCTAAATTTAAATATAATTTTCAAAGCATGTTGCAACCTCTTTAGCACACTCCTCTCTCGTTCAATCTTGCAAATAAAATATGTTTTATTTAATCAAATATAATTTCATAAAATAAGAATGTATAAAAAAAAAATGGTGTTCACTTATCAATTAAAACAAAGGATACTATAATAAAATTATTTTTCGATATAATTTTAATTTAAAGATTACTAAGAATAGTTGCAAATCATTTATCTCTAAAAAAGAATGTAGTTGAGATTAATAAGGATGTAAATCACCTTATCTCTAAAAAAGAGTTGAAATTATACTATTTAATGATAAGATTAAAAGGTTTGATAAATCTACAAATTAAGTAATATAAGTAAAGTCTATACGAAGTGGGAGAGAAATAAAAGAGAACACTACATGATATAGGTGTTTTGTAATTTGTTAGTATTTTTTAACTAAGAATTTTTTTTTGAGAAAATCTCGAAATTGTTAAAATAATATAACTACCCATTTTTGTTTTTGGCAATTTTATTTGACAACTTTTTACATAATTATTTATCAAATTAAAACTATATTTTTTTGGAGAGAATTTTTTTAAAAAAAATATTCAAACTGAAAATTTTAGAATTATTCTGATGATGAATGTTGCAATATTTTGCAAAATACAAATTTACAATATTTTAAATTTATTGTTTTTAAAAAATATATAATTTAATTTTTTTAATGTTGATGCTATTTTCTTATTACAAAATATTTATTTGAAATACTAAATTCATTTTATACAAACTCAAAATTTGAATTGAATTATTTTGTGATGTGTGAAACTTTTGTCTTTCCTATTATATAGGTAGAAGATTAAAATATATAATTGAGTTTTGAGAGATAAGGATAGCTAGGAAAGTGGCGAGGAATTTTAGGAGATGCTTTAGATTAGTTTTTGTTTTCAATCATTATTATTTTTTTTGAAAAAAATTATCTACGTATTTATAGCTATGTTTTTGTTAATGTTTTTCTTTTTATTATTTTTTCGTTAATTATTTTATTTTGTAGCATGAGATTTTTAATTTTTTTCCAAATAGTTAATTTTGTTGTTTATTAATTTTTTTCTTTTGTTTTAGTTTTGTTCTAAAACTACCAAATGACTTGATATTAGAATCGATTTTTGCACATTATTGTTGTATTATCTAATTATTTCAATTTTAAAATATTATTTATCAACCTTGATCTCATTGGTCATTTCTTCAAATGTAAATATTACCTTATACAAAGGAAACTAATAGTAATTTTGAAGCTCTAAATAATATACTATTTGTATTATTTTTTGTGATGATTTTTTTATTAAAAAATTAGAAAAAGTTAAGTGAATTTTTACTTGAATACTAAGTGTTATTGTATATGCACAATAATCATGTCAAATTATTTCTTGGAGGATTGATATCGTAAACCTCTTATCAATATAAGTCTTGAACACTTATCTTATAATCAAAAGAAAATCAAGCATGTCATGATTTCAATTTGTACATATAATAATTGCTTTTAATTTTCACAAAAATCAAATTTTGATCTATTTTATTTCTACCCAAAACACATTAAATAAATTTTGTTACATTTCATAATATATCTTTTAACTTCTGCGAAGTAACATAAAATCTTAGATATAACTTTAACAAAAAAATTGAGAACATTTCATGGAAAAAAACAATTAATCAAATAAATCATATTTGATAAATTTTATATTATCTTAAATCTCTTGCTGATATGAGCCTTGAAAACATACTTATAAATAAAGAAAAATCAAGCATTTCATGAAATTTAAAATTATAATTTTTTAAATTCATTTATTAAAGTCATGTGCATAACATTTGATTAATAAACCCAAAAAAATAATTGATTTTTGCACATTATTGTGTATCATCTAATTACTTAAATTTCAAAGGAAACTAATAGTAATTTTGAAGCTCTAAATAACATACAATTTGTATTATATTTTGTGATAATTTTTAAAAATTTATTTTTACAGAAAAAGTAAGTGAAATATTTCTTGAATACAAAGTGTTGTATCTGCATAATAATAACACCAAAGTTTTTCTTGCAGGATTGATATCCAAGTGACTTGATCTATTCATGAGTCCGAGTAAGAGAGATGTTCGAACCTGTGTAAGAATACTCAAATTTGAGAACTCATAATACGTAAAAATAGCATAAGAGGATATAATAATGATATGTATTATTATGAATAAACAAAAAATGTATAAGATCTATCACATAAATTAGTACAGACTAATTTTAATAATTGAAATCCATATTATACTACTCAGTCAAATTTACAAATACCTTCTCAGAGTTATGGTCTCTGTACCCTTTGACACTAAAGCCTTGCATATCGCAGTGCCAACAAAGTCACTGCCTCTGATCCTATGAGGCTATGACTACAATCCGTTAAAAAAAGAAAAATAAAGATAGATAAAAGAGGAATCAAACATCAATCAAATAAATAAAATAAAAAACAAATATGAAAGAGATATACAACCTAAATTTTCATAAATAATAAAAGTATAATTACTATTTTTGAAGATCTCACATGAAGTCCTATTAACTATTAAACATCGTAAATTTACAAAACTACATCTATCATAAATGCATTATAATATACTCCATAAACTATGAAGGTGAATTGAATTTAATCCTTGCAAAACTATTTTCCAAATAGTTTAAAACAACTCCATAAAAAGGTACATGAATTGATATAAAAGATTAAATTTTAAGCAATTCAACTTTTTAGAAAGAAATCCAAAAATGTTGCTTGAAATTTTTCGCAAATATCTATCAATGTCAAAGTAAAAACTAAAGCAAGAAGTTTCATATTTAAAACTATTAAGAAAAATATGAAAGTAAATTTAGAGAGAAAATTGACATTATACCTTTAAAGAAGGGTTGTTGTAGAAATATTAGTTTGTCCCATTAACATGTTAAGAAGATCAATATGGGTATGTATCAAGCCATTTCTTCACCATTATTGAGATTTGAGAACAAAGAGAAAAGAAGAGTGAAAAATTGTAGGAGGTAGATTTAAAATATAGGATAGTAATTCTTGTCTTTTGATATAAATAATATTTTTTAAACGTAATAATTGAGAATTTTAATTACTATAAAATTAATTTTAAATTTTTTAATTAGTTTATAAAAAAAATAATCTAGCAGTTTTTAATTTAAGATAGAATTGGGAAGTTAGTCGGTAGTTAGTTGATTTATTTTTCATTAATAATTGAGAATTTTAATTACTATAAAATTAATTTGAAAAATTTAAATTAGTTTATAAAAAAAAAAAAATCCAGCAGTTTTTTAATTTAAGATAGAATTGGGAAGTTAGTAGGTAGTTAGTTGATTTTTTTTCATTATTTTACATAGACTTTTAATTAATTTTCATTTCAATAATAAAGACTGTATTTAAATGTGTAACAAAATTCCCGCATTTAATAACATGAAACGTGCATTTGTGTATAATGTGCTTACTGAACTTAAATTATCTATCTATATATAAAAGGAGAGGAAAAAAAGTATATGTGTCAGCACCACAAAATTTAAAGATATATTAAATAAAAAATATATCTATATATAAAAGGAGAGGAAAAAAAGCATGTGTCAGCACCACAAAATTTAGAAATATATTAAATAAAAAAACAATTTAAAAAACAAAAACAGTTAAAAAATAAAACATAAATTTAAAACAGTTTTTAAAATCTATTTACGTTAACAAACTAATTGTATAACTTCCTGCGTTATTTAAAAAGAAAAATATATAT